>CM060862.1:6612923-6827224 GCA_030737845.1 Acorus calamus | reverse complement strand
TCATAAGCTATAAACCTAGGTCTTGATCAAATGTATATTTGATAGTGGATAGGGAAATGAACATATCCCATATGTTTATAAAAATTGAAAGCAAGGAAAAAAATTTTAGAAAGCCAAAATTTCATAAGCTATAAAGCTTCCAAAGCAAACCTAACATCCAAGAGAAAGTATAAAACTATTCAAACACTATCCTTCAATAATACAAAGACACCTCAAAATTTTATATTCAAATCATGTGAGCCCTTAAAAAAAAAACCTTGTTTGGCCGCATATCCGCATTCAGACGGCATATTGAGCGATTTGGCCTTATGCGGTTCGGACTGAACCGCATATGCGGTCGCATATACTCCCACACATAACGCATATCTGAACAGTGGTCTTGATGTTGCCTTGAAAATAATTGCTAGGAAATGTGCCAACAAGGTTTGGTAATTTGGAGGTCTAATATAAGTGTATATAATGTTCTGGTTTGGCCTTTATTTGTGAAGTGCTTAAGCTTTGTGGGTTTGTTTTAATCATAAGTTGTCTTTATTGGGTTATTATTTATTAGCAATCTTTTTAGTTGAATTATGTTTGCTTTTAATTATACTCGTCATTGGTTCAGGTTTTGTGTCTAATTATACCTGAAACCAAAAAAGAAGGTTCAACATGCTTCTAGGAGGTTCTAGGTTCATATTTAGATCGTCATATGTGTAAGAAGATTAGCATCCAGAATCCGAACATGTGATTTGATTGAATTTGTATAATTAATCGACTGAGGGGCCAAAGTGGCACTACCCTTGTAATTCGTTGTCTTGTATATTGAAATTCTTAATTAACATTTGCATTTGTTTAGCAAACCGAACTTTGGTTAAGTCGAGTAGCACCCTCCCTCTCAATAAAGGAGGCCAGGAGATCAAACCTAGCGAACACCAAATTTCAAAAAAAACATCTGTGTTTGTATAATATTGCTTAATCCAATATGCTTGGATACAAGGACATGATTATTATAATGACATTATCTGCCTTTGTCTCTTGAAGCCATAATTTCTTTAAGTCCCATCTGATTTTGACCTGTAGGGCTTTCTCGTTTTTGTGAGAAATTTGTTGTGTCCTTATGGTCTGTCTTCATTATTCTGTTTTTACAATTTGTTTGTTCAACAGCTGTTTGTATCTGTTTGATATTTGATTTTCTAACTTGAATATCATACTCTCTAAATATCAGAAATATTACCATGTAATCGTGATAGTTTTTAAAAACTACACAACCAATTCCTTTTAATATTACAAAATGTTTGCCTTCATTATATTGTGTGATTTAGCACCCTGCATATAGATATAACACCATATTGGTTTGAAAACTTTTTGTCTTTTCTGAAATCTGATCCGCAATGTCTGTTCCACTGCAGTTCTCCGGATGGAGTTGGATATTCAGAGATTTTTGCAGAATCCTGAGCAAAACCAATTTGAGTTCCATCATTTTCCAACTTCATACCTTAGGCTTGCAGCACACCGTGTTGCCCAACACTATGGTCTGCAGTCTACCGTAGACAACCTCACAGATGGTTCAGGAAGCAAAATAATAGTGAGGAGAACCTCTGAAAGTCGATTCCCAGCTATCCATCTGTCCGACATCCCTGCAAAACAGCCAGAGCTTGAAAACGAGATACCCGAACATGTTAAGATTGTGATTCGTCCAAGGCCACAAAGGAACTTGCCTGGTGATGCCAGCGAGTCAGGAATGAAACGGAGTCCTGTGAGAACCGTGGAAGAGAGGAAGGAGGAGTACGACAGAGCACGCGCGCGTATCTTTAGCAGACCGAACAGTCCAGAGCCAGAAATAGTATATTCTCAATCTGCCACTGACGGAAGAAGCCCGTGCTCCAGCAGGGAGGAGAGTGAAGGTTTCAGGAGTAGCAGCCCTGACAACACTTCTAGAGTGGCCATTTTCCGAGATAGGGAGAAAGACCGAAGTGATCCTGATTATGACCGGAGTTACGACAGGTAATCGATTCTTGCATCAACCTTTCTGATATGGTCCTGCCTCCATTAGACTAAAAAGCATTGGATTTTTTTTATTGTACGTTTTGAAGCCCATCAACCGATGGGATATGGGATACCTTAGTGTTCATATCCTATCCTAAATCATTCGGATGAATACTCAAATTCGGATCTTTTTGAATTCAAAGTGAATTCAGATATTTTTTGGATAATTGACATGCCTAATATGGACAGTTGTTTGGGTTATCATGTGACATATCATAGAGATGAGAGAAATAAAATTGATACTTTTAGCTTATAGTCTCATTCATAGATCATACAAAGAAAATATGATAGTTATTTAAATTTCAAAATTATGATTAACCATGCGGGATAATTGATTTTGAGTAGTATCTAATGCAAACATATACAAATTTATAGTGTGTGTCTGGTTTGGATTTTTTTCGGAATGGATAAATTGATATACGTATGCCATATGTGTTCTCCGGAAATTTGAATATTGGATAATTTCTGATTTCCCAAATACGGATTTTGTGCATGTACATATATTTTTCAGATAATTGACAGGCTTAATCCGCTCTTCAGGTATATGAGGGGCCTTGTGCCTAGCCAGCACTTTGGACTGGGGCCATTCGGCCCTGTCCAGTCTCCTTTCATTCAATACGAAACAGGGTTTTCTCAGCCAGGTCAGTTACCGATGAA
Source organism: Acorus calamus (assembly GCA_030737845.1). Lineage (NCBI taxonomy): Eukaryota > Viridiplantae > Streptophyta > Magnoliopsida > Acorales > Acoraceae > Acorus > Acorus calamus. The sequence continues at coordinate 6,824,542 of CM060862.1, read as the reverse complement.
CCAGGCTTACACGTGCTACAGGCTTGCGACTGCGAGTCCAGTCATGAGCCCATTCTGTCCGATTGGTTGCAACCAGACGTTGAGGGACCCTGTCTACATGCAGTGGCCCAGTCCCGCAATGGTGTATGCGCAATCTTATGAGCATGTCAGGCATGCCTTTGTCCAGGTATGTTGGACCTGAACTTTTAGCCTTCAAGTCATTTTGTTTGGGCATTGTTACCCGTAGTCCTCTTTACAGCTTCGTGTGCGATCTCATATATATATATATATATATATATACTCACGTTGTTAAATGAAACATGTAATTTTTCAGTTTTGCTGTAAGTGGCTCTATACAATTCATTGTAGAATATATATGCTTCGTTACATGAAGTATACACCTTTAAAGAAAATCAAAAGCATGTGAAGACTGCATGAGGGACTGTACATAACATTATCTTTCTTGTTTATCTCTGACTATGCATGTTGTTCTCTCTTGCAGGCCCCATTCTATCAACAGCCTCTGAGCTTCGAACATTCACAAAACCGGTAGACAAAAATGGCAGCTCGACATCGTAATGAAGTCTATGAAAACTGTAGTGGTGGTTTAGACTGGATATACTGGGTTTGTGATCTTCCTATGTGTTTTGTTTTTTGTTTGATAGGATTTCCTTTTATACAGTGTGGAATATGTGATGATTATACACTGATTATATTTGTTTTGTATGTCCTAGACAGAGGTAAGTTTGCTAAGCTTGTCCCAGAATTAATTAGTGTCTTTTTTGAGGGGCAGATTTGAATTCTCATTCTCCCCTCCCAAAATTCACTGGATTTTGATTTATTTTATTTTTTTCAAAAAATTGTTAGATGGGGTAGATTTTGTAACTCGTTATTTTTTTAGCCTTATTTAATAAAAATGATTCAGAAATATATAACCTATAATTAAGTCATCAAATTTATAATATGTATCTTTTTTATTACTTTTTTACAATTATATGGGTCGGATATGATTAGTTTTTATATTTGTGTTAGAAAATGATACATCTAGGCTCAATTTCAATTTACACTGATTATCTTTTTTAAAATTTTTTTTATATAATCTCTCATTGAAATACATTAGTATATTTTTTTGCTTTTGAAAAAAAAAATTGTGGTATATATTATGATAGCGCGGTAGTGTATACTATGCTATCATAGTGCATAAAACTGTAAAACAGATTGCAAAATAGATTGAGTGTATCAACTGTAGCCAAGTAGCCCCTATTTGGGCAATGGAATAAGAGGATAACATGAGAAATACTGACGAATAAGCTTAAAAACTTATTTGTGTTTTTTTTTTCTTAACCCAAAATGTTTGGAGATAGCATGAGATAAGGGTTCGTTTAGTCCCACCTATCGTTTTTCTTACCCCACCAATCGATTAAAAAAAAACCCGGTGTTTTGCTATCCCTACTGATTCGGCCAGTTCGACCGGATTTGGTCGTCATTTTAGGTTTTGGGCGACCGAACTTGGTCGTCATTTCAGGTTTTGGATGACTGGATTTGATTGTAATTTCAGGTTTTGGGCGACCGAACCTGATTTGGAATAAAGTTTATAATTTTTTTTTTAAAGACATAATCCCCACGACGTGTATCCTCCTTGAATCATTCATATCACTCTAAGTCTGAGTTGTAATATAGGGAGAATAAATCATTATTCTTAAATGTAGAATTTAAGAATAATTTTTTTTACATAAATTATAGACAAATTTTAAAAGCCAAATATAAAATGTGTTTGGATCAACTGGTATGTTTTTTTGTTTTCAAACAAAGAATAATCTTAATTATGAATTCAAACGAAGCTTAAAAATGATATATATTTGTCTAGTAAGATATTTTTCTATAAAAAATTGAATTAATCGAAAGTATACAAACTTACATTTTTTTCAGTCCCTTAGCTGTTGTTTGGATAAAAGAATAAATGTAGAATATGATGGATAAACCTAAAAATTTATTTGTTTACAAAGAATAAGTAGATATAATTCTGAACCCTGTTCAATTTCGATTGAACTGAATTGTTGAGAACAGCAAAACACCAATTTTTTTTTTTTTTGTATTGGTGGAATAAGAAATTGTGATAGACACGCCCATGAGATAAAATACCCAAATAGATAGTGGGATGAACATGAACACATAATATACAAAATCCATTGGGTAAGATGCTTAGAAAGACAAAAAGCAAGGGATCTGTCAGACAACCGAGAGACCATTCCAACCTTGGTTGGGAGAGATCCTCTAAGGGATATGATCCGACTCCACGAGTAAATCCCAGCCGTTAATCACGCTCAAGTCAAACGGTCATGATGCATCAACCAGATTTTGGTGACTGACTCCTTTTTGTTAAAGGATGCAGTTAAAAAGAGCCTATAGAACAGATCCTGTTCAAGTAAGGTCGTGCCCATCTCTTTCTCTGCCTGCCTTTTGAGAACCCTTTTTTTTCCTTTCACCAACTGATGTGGGCCTAAAAGCCACTCCAAAACATCTTTTTTTTTTTTCTCTCACATTTTTATCATGAGCACCGATAGATACACGTAGCTTATTTTGTCATTCATTGATTGTAACCTATGACGCGTTAATGATACTACGCTATATAATGTACGCTATAATAAGGTTCCGTATCTATCATATCACATGACACGAACAAATTTTTTATTCTCTTTTTTAACTTGAAAAAAAAACACATTTAATGTATCTCAATATATACTTCATTTCATATAACAACATGCATTTTATTATAAGAGTGTGTGATTTAAAAAAAAAAAGAAAATCAGGAAAGACTGCAATGAGGGTTGAACGTATCATTTTCCTTTTATTATTTATGCCTCTATTGTTAATCAGAGGATGCCTAGATTAGAGAGAGGTTTTGGCTGTTGAATACTTGAAATCAAACCATGTTGGATGTAATGGATCCTGAAATTGGTGTCTTTGCAATGTGTTCTTCTCATATCCCTTTCAGCATTTTTGTCTTTGGTGGCTGATATTTGAATACCTCCGATGTCTGTCAAACTAATCTTTTTATTTGTCGAACTTACGTGTTTATTACCTTCATTATTTTGCTATTTTCGGTGATTTATCACATTTAACAGAGGTTTTTTTACACACTGTTTCTTATATTAATGGAAATATATATATACTTTTATAAAAATTAAAATATTGACATAGATAAATCAATTTATATTTTAATTTTTTAAAAAACATGTAAAAAAATTTAATCGAGCATACACTATATTAATAGAGTACATATTGTACTAGTGTAATACATATTTCATTAGAGACGGGGTTGCAAATGTTATAATAGAGCCTCATACATTATGGTAATATAATTTATAAAGCAATTGTATTGTATGGAACTGCATATGGGACTGCAAAACACAGATTGAATGCATCACCACATTCAGCGATCTTAGTTTAAACCATGGGTGTCTCTATATTGTACCACTTTTTATTTCTCATGCACAACCAATACAAGATCCATCTTATGTTGAGTGTGTTAAGGTGAGGGAGAGAGGGCAGGTCGGGGGTCCGGTGGGGCTGAGGTTGGTGGTTGGGGGCGTAGGGAGGGAGGGGAGAGAAACAGAGGGCGAGGAAGAGAGATACAGATCTAAAGGGGTGGGGGTGTAGGAAGTCACCCCGTCTTCGTCCAATCGTCCTTAGCTCCCGACCTATCCCGCCCTAAACCCCTCGTCCTCAACCCCAATCCCCCTCTTCGGATCATCCTTGCCCTCCGCCCTAGCCCCACTCCTCCTCCTCTTGCACAACTATAAATGGATCTAATGAACACAATATATTGGGGTAGGGTGTTGATAGATAATGGGTGTGCATGAGAAACATAAGGGTGAAAATAGATGCACCTGATACCATACCGGTGGTCTATTATCCGCTCGGAAAGAGTGCTGTTACACTCAGTTTTTTTTAGTCTAAAACACAGTCCTATATACTACGTTAGAAATCTAGTGAAGCATATGCCTTATTAGATGTTGTATGTATCACATTAAATATTTTCTTACATTTATTAAAAAAAAGATTTATTCAATTAGAAATGGAGTCATATGCACTTTTTATCAAAGCATATACCTCATTAGATGATGTTTACTATTTTAAAAAAATTAAAAATATGTGAGGTCTGAGTTTTAATTAGTGAATGTGGTATATAGGACTGTATTTTGTATTGAGAAAAAAATTGTGTTAAAAACACTCTATCCGGCTCTTACGGGATTCGGAGCTTTCGTATCCGGCCCACCGACATATCTGGGTCTCTCTCCGTCTCCGATTTTTAAAAGTTTTTAAATTTTAAACAGTTCCGAAATCCAAAGAAACCCCTAAAAAAAAAAAAAAAATCCCAAACATCAACCGAGGAGGGAAGAGCCGTCGCGAAGAGGCGAAAAGCTAGAAATAATTCTCATCAGATAGTGATAGAGAGAGGGGGAGGGGGGGGGAGAGAGAGAGAGTCTTCAAAGGGAAGGCGAGACTTTCAAAGGCAGGTGAGTTGAATTTGATTTGAAAACCGCAACGCATTTAAATTTTATTCGTTTTTTAGGGTTTTCTTTCTATCAATGGGTGATTGGTTTGTTTCTTTCTCCTCACGTTTGATGGGGTTTGATTTAGATCCGAGTTTTTTTATTCGTTTTTTCGGTGTTCGTTTCTTTTGAATTCAATCTATCTTCTTTTGCTTCGGATTTCGTGTTTCTGTTTCCAACAATAGGTTCTTGTTGTTTTAATTTCGTTTTGTGATTCGATTTCGTTTTGTGATTCGATTATGTTTTTTATTTTAATTTCTATTGACTCATTTGCGATTCTGCACTTTTTTTTTGTGAGTGCGGATTTTTTTTCGGGTTTTAGATATCTGGGTGATTCAGGATGACTTCAACGAAGAAAACTAGAAACAAGCGATTATCCAAACTGATTGAAGAGTCCCCCGATAAAGACGGGAGCAATGGCAAGAAGAACAAGCCACGGGTGTGTATTCAATTGTTTTAATTACTTGTAATTTATTTTGTTTTTCATCGTTATTTTTAATTCTGTTTGATGATGGGGTCTGTTTGTGACTTTCTTTCATCAGTCGCTTCACTCATTCCTTCTTGCTGTGGTTTGCATTGTGGGTGCTAATGTATGTTTTGATGTGTGTGTGTGTCTAAAATTTTCACTTCGTTATTAAATAGATCTGATCATTCATTGAAGTAAATATTTCAGTGTGTTTAGTGTAGAATGTCATTTGTTTTGTGACGAGGAACCCCAACAGCCCTGGATGTATAGATTATCCACTAACCTGTGGATCAGGTAAGCCAAGGAGTATTTGAATTTGAGACCCACAGAGAGCAAAACCATGTGGGTTGTAGTGTCAATTTAATGAAGCAGAGTGTAATTTTTTTTCAAACAAGATTCTATTGTAATGAAAAAGTTGTGTATTGTTGATGTCTGCAATTTTGAAGGTCGTGCTTGTTTCTTGCAGAAAAGGAAGCTTTCAGACATGCTGGGTTCTCAATGGAGCAAAGAGGAGATTGAGCGTTTTTATGATGCCTACTGCAAGTACGGGAAGGATTGGGAAAAGGTATATGCCGTAATTTGGTTTTCTTTTTTTCTTTGGTTGCATTTGTAAGGTATTTTTGTGCTGGTTGTTTCTACTTTATACCGTGTACTTGCTAGCGTGTATGTCTTGATATGCTTGTCTTTGCTTGTCTCGATATGTATGTCTTATGACATTTATGTACATAAGCCTTCAGTTAGGTGATCTTGCATTAAATTTGATCTTTAAACCTTTTCTATTCATAAAATTTAAATTCAGCTGAAGGCATTGATTATAAGCTTTTCTTATGAGTAGTGAGTACAATTACTTGTACCTTGTAAGTGTCAAATATGTGTACATTCAGAGATTTGTTTACAGGGTCTTGGAATTCAGCATCGAACTCTTTCGTGCTCTCTCTGCCTCTCACAGTTTTAATCTTTTTTTTTCATTTATTTCAGAAAGATGTATTTCAATGTTAGTTTTTTTTTCTTCTTGTTTCATCTTTCATTGCATTTTCAGGTGGCTGCTGCTATGCGCAATAGATCATTAGACATGGTGGAGGCCCTTTATAACATGAATAAGGTGAGCATATTAAATTTTGGTTTGTGGTGCAATACATTTAGAATGGTGATGGCACATTGCATGTTGGATTTTTTTTTCATGAGAATGCATTTTCATTTAATTGATTGTTGATTATGGGTACTTCATGTTGTTGATTGACCCATTTGGGCTAGTAAGATAATTGTTTATTATTCTTCACAGCTGTTTTAGTCTTGAGAGCGTATTGGAAGTAAATGCGTATGAACTCTGTTTTGTATATGATTACACTTTTTTTCTTTTTCATTTTTCAAATTGTGGGGTGTATCCCACTTTATTCTATCATATCTTACGTAATGATTGATTAATATATTTTATCATCTTGCTGACATTGTTTTGAGATAGATTATTTTTTGGGTGTACAACTAGCCAAATGAGTATATACTTCATTTAAAGGTATTCAATTTCATGGTTCTAGTTCTGATCTGTCTCTTTGTATGTGAAATTGAAGGTTTTATTTTGGCTGGTTAGGAGGCAGAGTACTGGAAGTGAGTTGAATTGCATGATAAAAATTCAGTACAAGTTGAACTGGATCAACTTGTAGATAAATATTCTTAGATACTTTTTATCAAATCAGTCAAAGATCTAAAAAGTATATAAGAATACTGAAATTCTTGTTACTATCATAATCATGCTGTGAAGTCAGTTCTATATTTAATTTTATTTTAGTTAGTCCACCTATTCTGGAGTCTCAAGATTGAATAGGTACATTTATATTCTACTAGTATTGCAGTGGAGAACCTGTTTTCTGTTTGCTTAGATCTAGTTATTAAGTTTGTTAATTTGAAATATGTAAACTGATTTCAGGCATATTTATCTCTGCCAAAAAGAACAACATCTGCTGCTGTATTGATTGCAATGATGACCGACCACTACAATATTCTGGTGAGTTAAGAATTTGATCACTGTTATAAATGCTTTATTATTTTTGTATATTCAGTGTATTGTAAGTATGAAAAATCTTTTGGTCTATTAGAGTACTCTGTATAGTGTATACAGTGACCTCGCTGTTATTATTATTTCTATAGGTTAACCAAAGAATGTTCTTGAGTGATACCATGTTTCCATAATGTTTATTTTTTGGTCATATTTGCTAATAATACTGATATATGAGTTTTTCACAATATCACTGTGAAACAATTTATGCTAATGCCTTTAGCAATGTGTCAATGTTATTATAAATGATATGAATTATTCTGGCATTTCATTCATGCCTAGTTCTATTGATTATCTTTTATATGACGATTTATTCAATTTCCAGATTGATGATTTACGAACTCTATAACCTGATTTCTCTGGGTTAAAATCAGTGAGGAATATTCTGATTGTATTTCCATACACAAATGATGTGATATTGGCTTTCTATAACCTATACTATGTGGACATGATGCAATTAATAGGATTTTATCATGCAAACTTAAATCAATCAGGGTATTGTGGCCCTACTTGAACAGCATCTGTTCCATTGGTTCGTATAACTGCATCCTTTAACAAAAGGAGTCAATTTTGTCATAAAAGAAATCAGGGTATTAGAAAATGTCAATCAAATTTGAGCAGAGTCTAAATGGTGTAATTATTGAGGCTCAGTGGCCAAAATTGGCCAAAATTTCATCTTTCCTAGCCTACTATGGGCAGGTACACTTGTTATACATATCTTATCTATTAATAATTTAATATCGAGAGATTTTTTTAGAAACAAACATTCTATTTCAAGGACACTTTGTTTATGTGGGGTACAACGTCACCATTAAAGGATAGGTCTTCACCGATTTTCCTCTGGGAAATTACTGCCAGACCTATTAGGTTGCTTCTAATATTTACATTGTCTATTCATTCATCTCAGCATACTCTGTCATGTAATTTGCTTGTCTATTTACGTTGTCTTAATGTTGGAGTGGGAAAATCTATCTGCTTGTCTGGCTTTGTGGTTCTTACCAGTGTAGCAGTGTCAATTTTGGACAAGTGGAACTGACATGACTTATTGGTGTGCCTGAGTTGTGGCAGCTATACTGCCTGCCTTGAGTTTTCCAATCGTTTATAACTCCGCGACATGAGTTTCTGACAGACAAGCTGTTCTGTTGGCATGAATATCCTTGAATTTGGCAAATTTCCTTTTTCTATTAAATGAGTACTTTCTAGTGATTTGATACGTCAAAATATTTGTAACTCCCATGTTAATATTTGAATTTTATTTCAACTTGTCATTTGCAAAAAGAAATATGTTCAAACATGTGCAATTGCAGTAAAATTTCCTTTGCCTTACACGTTAAAGGGAAGGTGATCCAATACAATCCAATCTTACCCTTGATCAATTACTCATATCCGTCTATTCAAATTTAAGATTTCAAGATTAGATTTAGATAAAATATAAATCAACCCCCCCCCCCCCCCCCTCTCTCTCTCTCTCACACACACACACACACACACACCATCATCACTAATTATATATACCCACATCCACTGTGTTTTAGTAACCCTCCTCATAAAAAAACATGCAAAACAAATTCAAACCCTTTTTCTGGTCATATGTTATATTTTTTCATTGGTAGTGTGATTTGATGTTTTATTTTTTCACAGTATGATTTGGTAGTGATGGTCATATTGTGGTGGGTAGTTTCAGCAGAGAACCACGTTGGGTATTTATCATTCGTTCCTTTTCTTTTAATTATTTTTATAGCCTTGTTTGTTATATGTAAAACATCAATGAACACATATTTTAAATATATTTCATACTTTCAACATGATTAATAAATTTTATTATAATTATTATCTAAACTCCATTCATAAAAACATTAAATTATTTATTCAAACTTTAGGTTATTTTTAAATGTAGTTTTCATAAATTAATTTTTATTTTTTATCCACTATGAAGCCACAATCCTAATTTGAGTCTAGATTAAGTGCATCTTGGGTGTAGCGTTCTTTGATGTTTATTAATATTGTGGTCATACTTTGTGGTTCCTTTTTTTTTTTTTGTATCTGTAAGTTATTCCTAATTAATGTAGAGTTTGTATATGATCCAACATCCCAAGTTGTGGGACTGTAACTAATAAAATTAATATATTGAATTTAAATTTTAGAATATGATTTATGTGGGATTTTGTGATTGATATCTCATTTAATAATATATGTTGTTGTGCCAAAGAATTATACATGTCAATGTATTTGTTTTTTGCAACATTGTATTCATAAAACATATTTTTTGTGTATAATCATTGTATAATCATGTGCATTAGACTAGTATGTGTCTCCTGGCCATTTGCCATTATAGAATCTGTAATGATTGTTTATGTGGTGGAGTAAGAATTTCTCGGTAATATATGTCTGGCTTTAAAATTTTGTAAGAATCGATATATGTTCCAACATTAGTGTCTCATGAATTCTATACCAACCATCTGGTCTAAATGCCTTTGGCTTTAATTAAAATCCCATATATTTTGCAGGATGGAAGTGATAGCGATCATGAAAACAATGATGGATTTCACCAGCCTAAACAGCGCAATCGTGGAAAATGTAAAGTCAACTTATCTAATGGATTGGATGGGCCTTCTCCAAATTTGTTGCAGTATCAGTCTTCACGTTATGGGTGCCTTGCATTGTTAGAGAAGAAGCGTTCTGGAGGTGACTCTTTGTTTTTGTGATACATCATAGGCTGCTGTTTTGCACTAGGCCATCAAGAACTTCATAACAGAACATCGTTATCTCAGGATACCACATAATATTATTTAGTGAATGAAAGACTTTGAACATCGGGAGTCTGAAGTTATATATTGGAGCATTTAGTCATCCAGAATTACTTATACAATTGAAGAATTTCTTGCTCTTTTTTTTTTCTGTCCCCTTTTCATTTTGGTTGGATGAGATGAGAACCAAGACATTCAATAGTAATATCTGGCCAGGGTGATAGATGTTATGTATTAGGGTTTAGGTCTTTAACTGGTCAACCTTTGGATGTCTAGAGTTTGGGAATTATGGGGACCAAGGGGGTTTTCTCGAAGATCCAGGCTTAGGATTTGAAATTTAGGGCTCAAATGCTTTTTTCAAATATTTAAAGTTAGAATTTGAAATCCGTGTTCTGATGAGTTTATCCATCTTTTTTTGTATTTTGAATTGTGAACGAGAAAAAGCGACTACCTAGATTTTAGAGAAGAAAAATTGAACGAGTTAAAAGTGGCTGCTTGAAGTTGCAGGAGAAAGAGTGGAAGTTAGTTGATGATAAAAGGGCGAATATAGAGGTGACTGGTTAATCAGGATGACTGGATTTACAGAATGTTATCCTATTTTTCAGGCATCACCCCTCTTCCAGTATTCTGGTTATCCTATTTTTCAATACAACTTTATTACTTTTATGCTGTTCACATATATCATGAACTGGGTTCTATCTGTTGCATTGTGGAAAATTCTGAAGATTATAATTGTTATCCAGTGGATTGATGGATGCCCCGGATGCTCATACAGTTGTCTATTTTAGCATTAGTAGGTTGAATGGTCTATCTTGAAATTTGCCACGTGCATTAACGTTTCATTATGTGAATTGGTTTATGTTATAATCAACCCTGATTATACAATACGTGATTCTGAAAAATGACTGAGCTCTTCAATATATATTAGATAATCTACATTCGCTTGTAAATTGGTATTATGTTAAAATCAACCCTGAATTTACATACTGGAATTTGAAATATGACTTCTTCAATATATATTTGATAGTATTTCATCATTTTTTTATGCTCAGTATTTGAAATATTCAGGTAATAAGCCCCGTGCTGTGGGAAAAAGAACTCCTCGCTTCCCGGTTTTATATGATAGAGATGAAAATGCAAATACTCAATCACAGAATAAGAAAGAACTGAAGCCAGAGTTATATGATGATGATTATGACGTTGCCCATGGGGCAGCTTTAGCACTGGCAGAAGCCTTACACAGAGGAGGCTCACCGCAGGTTTGGAGAACTCCAAGCAGGAAAACGAAGCACATGTGTTCATCTCCTTATGAGAATGGAAAAAAGGTGCTCATGTGTACTATATATTTTCATCATGCATTATTTAATCAGTCCATTTAAGAATCAATTAACTGATTTATTCTTCTTCATACACTGCCTTCTGAATTATAGATGGTCAATTCCAAGTTTGTTGGGTCTGAAGAGGATGAGGACCATTTGGAGGGCAGTGTAGACAGCAGAGAAACAGGAAATGGAGACTTTGCCTGGGATAATTGTTCTACGCCTAATGGTGAGCATGATGCTGGATATGGAAGTCAACAGAAAGGAATAAAGTTAGGAAAGAAGCAAAAAATCGAAGGTGAGGAATGCTATCATTCTGATGAAGCAAGAGAAGCATGTAGTGGCACTGAAGGACGTAATCCCAGAAATGATGAAGATGAAATTAATGCAAATGTTGCAGAAGGAGAAGTCCCATGGCCCTCACAGGGTCCAAGGAAGAGAATCAGACAGCTATTTGGAGGTACTTTCTCAACAGCTGTGTTCTATGTGGGTGCTGTGAACTGGGTTTATCAGATCATAAAAAAATTCATCAAGCAGGATCTGTGGGAAAGTAGTATCTATAAAAACCATCCTCAAATTCTTCGGAACGAGTCCTTGATGTTGTTGACTACTTTTTATTTAATATTTTTATAATCACTTGTGAATGTTCTGGGTGAATGTTTTTACATTCTAAATGTACAGGCATAAAATCGATAAATACAGGATATTTGTTTGATCTTTTTACATAATTTTATACTCATTGATTTCCTTGGTTTTCATGTAGATGAAGGTGCTGCAGTTGATGCATTGCAAACCTTGGCGGATTTATCCGTAAATGCCCTTTTACCGGGATCTGCTGCTGAATCTGGTTAGTTTTCTGGAAGATATTATTTTTTGTTTTCCATGATACAAAATTATGACTTATTTTGCTACTATTATGGCACTTAATGGTTCTTTCTGACATTTTCCTCATTTAATTCAAATGAGGACCTGAAGAACTGTGCCACTCATTGCACCCTGCATTATGATATTTATGTAGTCAAACTAGTGTATTACTGCTTTTTATGAATTCAAGCAGAATGTATATTTTCTTTGGTTTCCCTTTCTTTTCTGTTATTTTTTTATTTCTTATTTTTTTTTCTTTTCATAATTAAATAAAATCTATCCTTTGATCTTTTTGTGACATAGAACAATGATGCACTTTGAAGTCTTACAGGCTCCTGTTTTCTTCATTTTATAATAATTCACATAATTTCCTATTAAAAGCGCTTGATATTTCCTTCATGTTACTTTGTTTGGTGTTGCTACCTTTTCTGTTAAATACACCATTCTGTACTTTCTATGCATATTTAGACTGTCTTGGTAGTCCTATGTGTAGCCATAGAATTTCTTTGTGCTTTGAACAATATATTGAAAGTTCCTCTGATCAAAGTAGGCATGCCTGAGGTGATGGTGTTTATCTTCATGTACTTTGGAAATATACATGAACGAAGATGTTATTGTAGAATGTAGACTATGTAGATAATAAGAATAAAATCTTTTAGAAAAGGTAGGCAATGCAAACTAGGTGTATGGCTATGCATTGTTTTTAGTTTTGTCTAAATGCCGATGTTTAAAATGCCGATGTTTCTATATTAACTTATGTTTCACGTAGTTTTTCTAAGGATAGGCTATATGGATGTATTTGTGAATCTTTCTCATTTAGATTTATAAGCATTGGAAACTGCTTGCTGGCCTAATTCATCTCCTTGTTCCCATGATAGCTGTCTCTTAACAGGGGAGGTGGAGGGACAGTTCTAATGATCAGCACTTTTTCAGAAAATTTATCTTAAAGTTGTGAATTATTAAGTTTGAATCCATATCTTGGTGGTTGATAAGGATGTTTACAATCAAGAGGTCCTGGGTTTGACATAGACGACCTATCAGAAGAACATTTGTGAACTTATTAAATTTCCCCATAACTAGTGACCATTACAGTTCCACATATGCAGAGAAGTATTTGATTGCAATTCTGCAGTAATAATTCTGATCATATCATCTTGAAGAAGTAATAATTGACACTTCCTCTTTGTAGTGTTTTTCTCAAAATTTTGATATTCATGGATGTATGTCTCCTTATTGATCAATAATGCTAGTTTCCCTTGTATATTATAAGGGATAGAGTAGGGGAGTTGAGGATTAATGAGAAGGGATTCATCATCATACATAAATAGGTTCAATTTCTAAGATGGCCAATCTTTAAAAGATGGCCTGCCTCGGGATCAAAAGGAATTCTTATGGCTTAAGAGGAGGGGATAGGTGCATTTTAAAAATCCAGCAAAGCAAAATTTTTTCCTTTCTAATGGTATGGCCATCTCCAATTCCAAAATTTTCTTTCTCGTCTCTCACTCCTAAACCAACTCATTTTTCACTTCCTTTTTACTTTCCTCTCCTTTCTTTCCAATGTGCACATGCAGGTTTCCCTGCTGTGATATTGGTCTTGTTCTACATTATTCTAATAGAATTAAATTCATGCCATGTGAATAGTGCAGCTTGATAGAGCTATCCAAATCTTTTTATGCTGGCTGCTTTGTCTTTGCATTGTTGAAGAGTACGAACATTTTGATGGACAAATACTTGCTTGCAAAACCTCTGGGTTCTCCTTATCTAAGCAGGCACTAGTAATCTTAACAGAAAATTGCTTGTTCTTACCAGTGTAACACTTTTCTTGTGTGTTGCAGAGTCATCTGTACAGGTCAAGGAAGAAAAGAAAAATGTAAATGATGCTGAGAAGCCTGCTGTACCTGGAATGATCTCTTTTAGAAATCGAAGAGATAGATCGAAAGCTTTAGGGAAGAAGGATAAGGGACATCCGCCAATTACTGATGTCATCACCTTGAAAAATACTAAAATTGGGAAAGGTTTATGCAGTGATGTTGTTGATTCGGAAGCAAATGCTTACCACTCCACGAGGAAGACAGTGAACAAGAAGATGTCCTTGGCAGCAAAAGTATGATAATTCATTAATAAAGATCAGTGTACTTTATTGTGGTTACTATGCTATTCTCTTGAAAGAGTGCTTTGTCATTTTATTCTGTTGAGCACATGAAATGAGTTTGCTGACCATATTAAATTTGTTTTTCTATGGCATGCAGGGTCCAAGAGCTGAACCTAACAGCGATTCTTGTTATGCTGCTTCTCAGAAGACTGAGGTATCCCTATATTTTAATATTCACCAACTGTTAAATAATAAGAACTATGCTCTGAGTTCATTTGGAAACACCTCATTAACTTAAAAAAATATTAAACATTGGTGTCTGATATGATCATAACATCATTTTCCCCTTTTTTGGTTTTCTTTTTCTAATGCTTTTTTTATTTGCATTAGATGGATCTGGATGTCTTCTAAAATTTCAAGTGGCCCATAAAAACAATATTATTGAACAATAAAACTATCCGCTGAATTAAATAGCCAGCATTTGGCTTATAGTATATATTTTTATATTTAATGCTTGGAATCTCACTACTGCACATTCTGTTCCGTCTATTGATGATGATAAGGTGAACTCGTTTTTCTTGGTTCTGATTTCTTGTATTGGCCTTTTTTTTTCTCATTTGTTTTTGGTGAGCCTAGGTGCTGACCAGGAACGTATTATGTTCACTAAGATCAGTACGTGTTTACAAGTTCCGGGGATTTATCCTTTGCATGATCACATTCAGACTTGATCTTTAACCCAACAAGGTGATAATTTGCTAATAATGCCTAAATAGAAGGTTGCTGGCATGGTAGCCTTGGACAAAGATTTTCTAAATGGTGATGGAATTGGTTATGTAGAGAGTCCATAACACTTTGTTTTATACTGAGTATGAGTCCATAACACTTTGTTTTATACTGAGCATGAGGATTTGATAAGTGGTGATCTGACATTTTTGGCATTGGAAACAGCCCTTTTGTGTGCGTATTACAGATGAGGAAAATTGCTCCTGACCTATGTTTGTGCACATGCTTGTTCATTTAGATATTTGCTAATTGTAGCACCATGCGGCGGGGGGCGTAACTAAGTCCTTGAAAATTGAATGTCGTGGAAAGAAGGTTGAAACAATACTTGAAAGTTTTGTAGAAGCAAAGTTTTTAAGGTGCCTTGTAATTTGATAAAGTGGGCCGCGGTTGTGCTAGAACATATATTTCAATATTTCGAATGGCTTGTACGCCTAATTAATAAATGAAAAGAGGATAAATCCAATTTACTCAATTTGATGAAATGCAAGGTGAAAGTCCAATGGTTATTATACTTCTTTTTCTATAGTTATTATTTTTATTTCTTATCCTCTTCTGTTGCTTTATCTTTTTTCTTGTATCATCTCTCTTTTTTTAATGATGCATTTTCAAGCACTGTAATTTCTGAATATTTTAGAGGGATTTTACTTTCAATGAATCCACTAATTGTAGCATGGGCACTTTCCTTTTTAGGTTTATGATTTTATTCTTCTAATATGATTATAAATCTTGCATTTACATTTTAATGCTCATTCAAAGTGGATCCTTATTTGTCCAATAATGAATATTTTTCACATACATGTCAAAACATGCCTTCTTATGTGATTGGGGATGCTTGTCGTGGTTGTTTTGTCCCTTTCTATGACCTATGTGATATCTCATGTGTGATGCAGTTCAATGTCTCTGGTGTAACTGTTTCAATTCTTTTTAGGCTTTTGAAGATGGTAAGAAATACTCGATTAAGTCCAAATGTCCAAATCAAACATTCCCACATATGAAACAAGGGAAATCTGTGAGGAGTCCAGAGCAGTCTTCTCCAGGTATTGATTTGGGAAAAACTATAAGCAAACTTGCTGAATCAGCTGCACAAGCTTCAGCAAAGAACCAAGTTAGTCCACCAACCAAATGCAGGAGCAGGCGTAAAATGGATCCACAGAAGGCAGTGTCCTCAAAGGATATTGAATCTTCTGAAAATATTGTAAATCTTCTACCTGGCAAACATTCACACCAAATGCTTGATCAGGGAGCTCTTCTTAAGGTTAGACACTGTTTCTAGACATTCTTTTTCCTTCAAGTGGTGTCCTTGTCTAATATTATGTGTATTGCAGAAAAGAATTTGTCATTGCCTCTCATCTCAAATGCTACGTAGATGGTGTGCTTTTGAGTGGTTCTACAGTGCTATTGACTACCCATTTTTTGCCAAAAATGAATTTGTGGAGTACCTCGACCATGTTGGTTTGGGCCATATTCCAAGATTAACTCACTTTGAGTGGGGTGTTATTAGAGGGTAATTTTTCTTATATCTGCTTCTGTTAGTAGTCAGGATGTATGTGACCACTTCTCTTTTTAAGTTTGAAACATAATGCATTGGTCTTTTGGCATAGTTCTCTTGGCAAACCACGTCGACTGTCTAATGCCTTCCTGCGGGAAGAGCGGGAAAAGCTGGAAGAATATCGTGAATCAATTAGATCACATTACGCTGAATTGTGTTCTGATGATATGGAAGGGCTTCCAACAAATACCGCTAAGCCTTTGGTGGTTGGCCAGCGTGTTATTGCTTGTCATCCAAAGACAAGAGAAATTCATGATGGGAGTATACTCACTGTTGATCGAAATAGATACAGGGTGAAATTTGATCGGGCAGACTTAGGGGTCAAATTTGTGATGGTAATTTTCATGGATTGCTCTTATATCACTATTTTTTCTCTTTGGATGTGGTCAGCCAGCATTTTCGTCCATAATGCATGCTCAAGATTGGTTCTTTCTTAGTTTTAATAATGTTGGAATTGTAATAAGGGGGTGCATAAAAACAACTCAATGATATGGCTTAACCATTCCTGTCTTCAAAATTTGAAATTTGTTGGTTGTCTTCTATGGTTTGGCAGTTGTTTTTTTTTTCATATGCTGTACCATATTGTTGAATAGTAAAAAAAAATTTGTTTGAAAAAAGTGTATGTTATGACCAGCCTCAGCATTGATTAAAGCCGGTGGCACTAGCAACTGACACTCGCAAAGGGTATCAACTGAGATGGCTTCCAAAATATACTGTAATAACTATTGTTTTGTGTTGTCATTGTGTTAAAATAAATTAGTTGTTCTTTGTAACTCAGTCTTAGTTTCAGTAATTAGTGATTGAGTGTGTGAATGCATTTTGAAGTGCTAACTTCATTTGGTGTGTGATGAATCAATAGAAAATTATTCTTGACATTTAAAGTAAATGGATCTGTGAAATGCTAATGTAATAATAATTAAAATATATGCTTAGTGGAGAGTTAACATATAAAACAAACCTGTTATTATTATGAGTGAATAATTTTTAATCATTGTTGCAAACCGAGTCAATTAAAAAATGCTGTTAAATAGCCATAACGAAGGAACTATACCAGTGTACTATGCACTTTCTTTTGCAATGAAGAGATACATAATGAGGACTATATCGACGTCAAATCACGTTTTTTTATATATCAGGTGAAATTAACACTTTTGTTTTTCCATTTGTCATTGCTTATAATAATTATTTTATAGATGTCACAATTGGAAATAATGAAACTTGGATTTATATACTAGTGTTTGTGTTGCATGATCCAGTACATTTATATCTTTCTGATTTTCTACCACTGTCTTCCTTGTACTCTTTTGGATCCAGTTTATTGAGCTTAATGATTTTCTTATGTGAATATGGCAATTTTCTCCTTTCAGGATATTGACTGTATGCCTTTGACCCGGGGGAATAATCCGGGGCTCATGTTGGATGTTGCTGATAGTTCCCAACATATTTCTTCAACAACTCCTTCCTTGAATGCTTTGGTGGCTCAAATAAAGGTTAATCATCTACATGCACTTGCATATTTTAAAAGAGTTTTCCAATGCTGACTATCTGAAGAAGTTATTATGTCAGGGAGACAATATCAATGATGCTGTACAAGCAAAATTTGCTGTCCATGAAGTTTCTCTTGCTGCACAACGGGCAATGTACAGTCAGCCTTGTGATTTGGCACAAATTCAAGAACGTGAAGCTGATGTAAGAGCTCTTTCTGAGTTCAGGCGTGCTCTGTATAAAAAGGTTAAACTCTTTCTATTTCTTTAATTCTTTTTTTTATCAACATGTTTATTTATGATTTCTCTGAACTGATGAGGCTCATGATAAAACGAGAGCTGTGATTTGCATGCATGTAAAACCATATTCTTCCGATGTTAGGTCAGATGTTTACAACACTGTTTCCAAGTAGCTGAATTTAAATCTGAATTCTGAAGAGCCTGATGTCTGTGTGATATCAAATATAAAACTAAAGTTGATGACTCATTCTGTGGCTGAAGTCAATGGATCAACTGTTCTGTTACATGCTATGTTGGAGTGCATACTTTAGGCCTCTGGATTGCTGAACATCTTGACATCGATTACCTTTATCTAGTAATTCTTTATATTTGAAAATTCTCCAATCTGTATGCCTATTAATTGATATATGCACTATTTACTTCTTTGTGAAAGTTGCTTTGAAGTCCATTTAACAAGGATATGGCACTATGCATTTATATCTTCCTGACCTGATATTTTGAAGCTCTATTTTAAAGTTTCAATTTCATTAGTCTTGATATGCTGGTGTTTATGCTATCTGATTGCATGTAAGTGATTTACCTCAGAATTTTTAATCAGTTATATTCAATTGCAACACTAATAATCATCCCTGAACAAAATTACGAGGTTAACTACACAGTGTATCTATCCTTCAACAAATCTGTTTGCTTTTCAAATGTCTCCCATTTGATGCTAAAATCTAAAATTGAACTCATGGAAAAACTATAGTTTTTGAATTTGTGGCAGATTTTTTTTTGTGGTAGTTAATGAATATCAACTTTTAATGTTTTATGTTGACCCCCAGGTTGATATGACCTAAATATGTGATGCAAAAGGAAGTAGTTATTTTTATTTTCTGATATGAAATTTATTTGTTGGAGTTGGAACCTATTTCAAAGAATCTGTGTAGTTTAACCCTGTCTATTTCAAACCCTGATCGTTAGTTTGTCCACATGCCTTGTCATCTAATGTGTGGAGAATGTCTAAGTGAAACCTAGAATCATCCTTCCCCGATGCATTCATATCTTAGACTTTGGTAACTCGTATAGGTTTCTTTTCATAAATGCTATGTTCATTTGAAATATTCTATTTATCCTAGTTGGATAAGCTTCACACTTTCTGGCCAGTTTTGTTGAAAACATTGCAAACTTTCTTCCTTATATATAGTTTGAATAATTGAACTGAAATATCATGAATTTAGGAAACTTATCTCGAATAGTTATTTATTACTACAATTGCTAATGTCTGTGTAACAGAAGTTTACCTCAAGATCCAGGAAAAGGAAGTGTTTATTATATTTAGATGTGGATGCAGGAAAACTTAAGTTTGACAGAAATGTTTATGATTGATGGGCGTATTAATGCAGCTAGGAGTAGGGTACATAGAGCTTCATATAAGTCAAGATCCTTGAGCTGCATATTCTAGAGAAAAATTGAGATGATTGTAAAACTTATAGCAGAAATAAGGAATTTAAGATAGATGTGTGGAAAAGTGATGAATAATGAGATCCAAAAGTGTATAGAAGAGGAAGCTTAAGGGTAATTAGTACTGTGGGTGCAGGATAGCCTGCTAAGAAATTATGGACATTTACAATTTTTGTCATTGACTTCCCATAAGATAAGAGAGCTGAATATGGTATCTAGGATGAAGGGAAGGGTTAATAGGTTGTGATTGGACTGTAGTAAGTATGTCACTGATAATAGTTCAAGGCATGATCTCCCAAAGTAAGCATGATGTAGTTCGATCCATAAGGCTGGTGCCAAACTGTTGTGAAACAGCCTATGTTGAGTTGAGTTTTTAATCAACATTGTATGGTTGATTGTTTGCTAATAAAGGAACTTTTTTTTTAGCAATTAGATATTCCATATCGGAACTTTCATATCCGTTTCTATCAAGATTGTGTCTGGATGAAAAGCTGATTTTTTGTTACTTTTTTCTTAGGAATTACTTCACGTAGAGCTTAGTAATATGAATGATGATGTATTCGAAAAGCGGATAAATTTGGAATCTCCCAGGGATATGGAGCCATTTAGAAAGCAGTACGCCATGGTCCTTTTACAACTACGTGATGCCAATGATCAGGCACGTTGCTGCATTTGATATGACTTCTTTTGACATAAGGCTTGGATGTTATTTTCATTTCTAAACAGTTAATTTTGGGTTCATTCGAGTTTTTCTGATTCTGGTAATTGTGTGCTACCTGCAGGTTGGAAATGCGCTTTTATATTTAAGGCAGCGTAACACCTACTACAGAAATTTGGCTATTCCATGTGCCGGTCCCCCTGCCAATACAGGTCTACCTGCTGAGACACTGATCTCTGCTGAACCTTCTCAGAAACCTGGATTTCATGTGATAGAAATAGTTGAGAGCACAAGGCAGAAAGCAAAGGTGGTGGTGGATGCAGCTGTACAGGTAGTGACTTTTGAGTTGTCCTTGTAGTTTCTTTACTCACGTAAAAGAGGGTTTAGTTTTCTGGGAATTACTCCACTTTCTCCCCAAGCGATCATTTTAGTTTCTGTAACTTTTTGCGATGGCTATTTTATTATGTAATATAGAGAGAACCTTTTTTTATATATATGTAATCCTGTATGTATATTTAGTCATGGTTGAGATTGCTGATTCCCCTAAATAATTGTTACAGGCAATGACCTATTTAAAGGAAGGGGAAGATGCTTTTGCAAGGGTCGGAGAGGCTGTAATTTCTGCAAATAAAAGGCACTCTGGTAAAGTTTCTCAGGACCAAGCAGATCCAGATAGAGCAAGTCAGGCGGCTGATTCAAAGCAGGTTAAACTGACTGATGGGAGTGCTATGCAGCTTCCTTCAGAGTTGATACAGTCCTGTGTTGGGGCTTTACTTATGATTCAGGTAAACATTCTTTTCATCAAAGTTTCAGCCAAGGAAGAATGAAACTTGTTTTAGGTGCGTTGTAATGGAAAACTTCAGTATCTCTGATGGCCATATTTCAAAGGTTGTGCATTGTTCTCTCCTGTAACATGGATGATATCCCAAGTTCTACACTATTTTTTTATGGGTGTTGTTACACCCAGATCCATTTCTAGCCCCACTTCCAGCCCCATATGCGTCGATAGAAACATGTTCATGTTAACAAGGCATATGTTTCAAAAGAATTTTTTTACATTTTCTATAAATGCATCCATGCAATTCATTGGAGTATATGCTTCATTTTTTATAAAAGCATGTACCTCATTAGAAGAGGTATACTATTTAAAAAAAATTCGAAACACATGTAAACTGGAATTGAGGATGGAAATGGGGCTGGATGTAACATTATCCTTTTTTTGTATGAGGGGACAATCCCAAGTGTTCAACCTTTTAATAAGTGGATTCCAATTTTTTGGTCTTCCACCTACAGCCGGTCATGGTTCTGTAGAAATTGCACATGATCACTCTAATGATTCTGTGAATATGAATTGTTGTTGGAAAAGATAGCCGATCTATGGTCATTTTCTGTGATCTTTGTTAGTCAAACGTTAACTCACCATTATCGTGGTTATTGCCCACTCGCTCTCATTATAATTTGGTGTTTCCCCTATGAACTTTTGATTTATTTCATCTAACTAGTTTGTATTTTAACATGCGCAGGCATGCTCAGATCGGCAATATCCACCTGGTGAGGCGGCTAAGATTTTGGATTCTGTTCTTACAGGCTTACAGCCATCCTGTTTGCAGAACCTCCCTATTTACAGAGACATAGAAGACTGCATGGGTTTAATCAAGAACCAGATGCTGTCTCTTGTTCCAACCTAGAGAACTAACTATCCAGTGAACCTACACAACCTGTAAAGCTACAATCCAGGTAAGCTTGATCTCACCATTAGATGTTCATATGCATCATTCAATAAAAATAAATGCCTCCATATACCGTCTCTTCACGTGATCAATGTTGGCATTTCTCCACTTCGTCTGCTGATCTTAGGTTTGAGTATTTATGCAAGAGCCTGTAAATAACTCACTATTGCCTATTCCTTAACATGTTAATTATGGGCGCAATTCTTCTGCATCCTTCCCATCCATTCTATTTGACCAGTTTTTATTGTTATTATTTTTTGTAACAACTATTTGACAGGTTAGTTGGAAGCAATTTTGCACACATTTAGTTTCTGGAAAAGAAATCACTTTGATTTAAAAATTGAGCTTCATTTAAACCATGTTCTTATTATTATTTTTTTTTGTACTTACTGATCCTTGTTTAGAGAAATGTTACACTTGGTCATCCATGCACTCTTTTGAAGTTCCAATACATTTTTTATCCTTGAAGTTATATATATTTGTCTAATGAAATACACACTTTGATAAAAAAGAAGACAAAAATTGAATGTGCACATTCTTGCATTTCCCTTAAATGGAGTACATACTCGCCTAATTGAGTACACACTTATTGGAGACTAGAGACTTCACATGCTGTTTTAGTACACTGCAGGAATGATTTGAGTGCATCAGTGCTTCTTTATGTATACTAATTTTGAGTGTCATGGAAAGGCTGTATTAGACAGGTCTGAATTGGGCAGAATTCAAGTCTTTGGATTGGGCAGAATTTGTTTGGTTAGCCTATGATCCATATGTAATGTAACAAAAAAGGGAAATGTTAGGAAAAGTCTTTCATGCAAGTCTTCTTTTGTAGTCCTACGCGTTCTTAATTTTTTTGTAGGTATATACTTGTGTAATGAAAGACGTGTTCACAAATAATAATAATAAAGCGCACACCCTTAATGAATTTGATGCATGCCTTTTTACATTTGGGGGTGTTTACCCTCATCTCGCCCTTCATTCATCCCTCAGAAAAAAATTTCAAGGTGCGGTAAATGATCGGGGAAGAGGGAGGGGTGGGGATCAAAGATGGCAGCGGTGGTGGGAGGAGGGGGAGAGAGGAAAGAGAGTAGTAGGGGAGGGGGGAGGTGGTGGGCGCCTCTCTCTGCCTACCACACCCCCCCAGCCATCGATGTCCTCCGCCGTCTCTTCTGTACAGGCGGAGTTGGTCCTCTCAATTTTACTGTAAGGTCAGTTGTGAGAGGTCCTCTGATATAAAAGAAAAGAAAAGAAAATGGTGATTTTATTTTTTCAATGGAAAGGGTGAACAAGATGGGGGGGTGGGAATAACACCTTTCACAATTTCATGTGTATAGCCCAGGAAAATAATGTCTAGTCTTGTGTGTCATCTCATGTCTAGTATGCACCACCATTCTTTAAAAAAAAAAACTATACATAGCCCATCACACTACATAATATTATAAAAACTAAAGAATATATTTAAATAATCAAGCTTTTTTTTTTCTTTTGAAAAAATGAAAAAAATTTATACTTTTTTATACACTGTGTTAATAAAGTATATATATTATACTATCACTGTATACACTTCAATAGCGGAGTGTATAGATGGTTGAGAAATCGCTTTTGGTCCAGCTTCAATTGTAGTTTATATTAGTTTTTTTTTATATAAAAAAAAACTACTCTCCAAATAAAATGTATGTTGTTATATGAAATGAAGTATACATTGAAATATATTAGTGTATTTGTTTTTAAGTTAAGAAAAGATAAAATTTTTGTGTCATATATAATGATAGAGCCCCATGTACTATGATAGTGTACGTTATCATAGTGTATTTGACTACCAAATAGATTGAGTGTATCAATGCTCATTCAACCATATAGCCCAACAAAAAAGGAAAATGTTGGACTGTTATTTTGTCAACTAAAACTTAGATCATACATGTTTTAATTTTTAAAAAAATAATAAATATCATCTAATAAGATATATTATTTGATAAAAAGTGTATATCGTTTCATTTTGAGTTAAATGAATCTATTTTTAATAAGTATAAAAAAATATTTAATGAGATATATATATCGTTTAACGATGCATATAGGATTTTTTTTATGGATGGTAAAAAAAACCGAGTATAACAATGCCCAACAAAAAATCACTTGATCTATTGGGTCAGAACAAGGACAGGCCCATTTTTGGTAAAACCTAATGAGTGCTATCCTGAGCGCTAACACACAGTTCATTTTGCAGTCTCAAACACTATCATAATGTAATATATACTATATTATCACAGTATATAAGATTCTATAACCCAAATTTTTATTTTTATTTTTTCATTATGAAAAAAATATACCAATAACAGTATGTATTTCAAATGATGAGTGTATAATTTTTTTTTTAAAAATGAAATGAACTGTAATTGGAATTGCATGTATCTTTTTCTGTGCTATCCTGGACCATGCAGTGTGGTTCCTAAAGTATGTTCTTCAGTCATCGTCAGCAATGGTGGCGGCGCATATTCAAATATCAGATTATAAAAAAAAAAGGATAAAAAAGTGAAAAGTTTACCGGTAACTCAGTTTGAAAATCTCCTGTTTCTACAAATGAAGATTGCAGGGTGTTTGAACATAATTTTGTATTTAAAAAAAGTGAAAAGCTTAAACGTATTTTCAAATACCGTTAAAAAAACAAGCTTAATTAAAAAAATTGTTACAACCTTTAATACAAAAAGTACGCTTTTAAAAAACACAAAAAGTGAGTTTTTTAATAACCAAGTTTATTTATGTTACTTTATTTAAAATCATATTTTTTTAACGTGTTTTCAAAGACACCCTTTGTGACGCATCTTCATCTTCTTAAGCTCTGCATAACATGGAGTCTACATAAAGTGTTAGAAGCCACTGTCTTCAATGTTTTTGCATAACAGCTCTTAGAAATTAATGTTTTTGTAGAATTCGTATTTAATTCATACTTATTTTCAAACGTCTATAATGATCCCAAATATGAAGAAAGTGGAAAACAATTTTGCTATTGAAAAATAAAAAAATTATTTTTTTAGGAATCTAACAAATGCATCCTAGAAAACTATTTTTTTTAAAAAAGTTGCACACGAAAAACTATTTTTCAATCCCGTTTCGAAAAGCAGACCGAAACTATAACCTAGACAATTCTTTCAGTATTGCTAGCTACCAAAAAATAACACAACATAAAGGCTACAAAGGTAGTTTATCCCTGTTAACTCAATTTCCATCCCCACCACCCATAATTTTTTTGGGTGGGGGGACAATCGGGGGAGGGGGGTGATAGAGAAAAGAGAAGGTGGAATTGGGCGGCAGGTAGGGGAGGGGGAGAGAGAAGTAGAGAGGCTGGGGGGGGGAGGGGGGCGTAGGGAGGAGACGGAGGCTGGGGAAGGGGTAGAGAGAGAGAGAGGTCGGGGAGAAGGGTCAGCCTCCTCAGCTGTCCCTCCACCCCAACACACACACAAAAGACCCCTTTGGCGTCCTTCACCCTCTGCCCTCTCCATCTCCCGCTGCTCCCCCCCCCCCCCCCCCCCCCCCCCCCCCCTAATTGTCCCACCACCCAAAAAAAATAAAAAAAATCTAAGTGATGTGGATGGAGATTGGATTGGTTGGAATATACATTCCCTATGCATATCCCTATATGATATAGTATGATCTTTCCAAATCATCAAAGAAAGATCAAATGCAGAACTACTAGTATTGTGTAGCATATTCAATGTGAGATGTATCTTCCACAAGTTCCTATATCTTTCTAAGCGAAGCTTAACACATCCCAATAGAAGATGAAACAGAAGTGAGTTGATAGTTAAACTGATCGTACGAAGAGATTTCCTGTAAGGCATTTTGATCATATCAAACTAATCAGACAACAGAAATAACCTGACCATATGATGAAGAATACATCAATGGAGCATTCAAGATAGAGGTACTTCACACTTTAGCATATTACACTACAGAGCAAAAGTTACACCTACAAGTTAAGAAGAATCATCTAAACCAAGACTTCATGAAGAATCTCTCAGTAATCGAATTTAACCAAACTTCCAAAATTTTCCAGGATTTGAATTTGAAAGCGCACAAACCATATTCCATACAAATGATTGAGATATTTCATTAGCCAAATCTAAGTTGCTAACGATCCTTTCTTTATTTGTATCCTGGATGATTTTATTGTTTTCCAAACTCCACGAATAGTGACTAGGTTTTGCTAGACGACATTACATTTTTCAGTTCCTACATGGGAGTGAATGTGATTGATAGTGTCTGTCAATAGTCATAAATTCAGATGTCTTGTTTGTGGATCATCAAATCAGTTTCTTACCAAGATTACTGCAAGACATCAACATCTGATCAAGCTACATTTGTCTCCACGGGATCGCCTGTTCTTTAACATTTGCAGCATGTCTTTCCATGTGTGTTTTTAAATTGAGTGACAAGAAATAGAGTGCAGGCATGCTATTTAGGATAAAAGATGAAAGCTTAGTTTTTAAGAGTTAGTAAATTATGATTACCACAGACCACATATGATATGTGGCTTCTTTGGTTATGAGTTAGAGAAGGAAGGGAATAAATCAGATAGCAGGAAAAAAAAATATTTTATGCAAATAACAATTGCAAGCACTCAGTTCATGACTACCCTGATACGGATGGTTGGCATCTCCCCCGATAAGGATGGGAATAGCCTTTGGCTTACCTTTGCCATGCGGTTAAGTCTACCCAACCTTGGTGGATCTTACCCAAAATTTTCACGTAAAAAAAGAAAAGCATTCAGTTTATGACTAGAAGTATGTAATTAATTGTTCAGATGGAAATATCGAAATTCAAGTCATCAACAAAAGATAACACATGTATCAAGAAGAAAAGGGATTACAAGGAAGCGACATTAAGCATATCAAAATCCTTAGATTGATACTGAGCAAGAAAAACTGATTCTATGCTACAAAGCAGTCAAATAAAATTTGGATAAATCTTAATATTTTTGGAGAACTCATGTACATTTATATTGCTATTTCCATACAGAAATTTCTAATGTACATGGATTCGTTCAGATACAATATATAGCAAATTTTACGAATTTTACATTGGCAAGATAAACAAATCAAGGACACATGCAAAACTACAAGATAAAGTATCTCTAAGGTGTTTTTTCACATGACAGAACTCTTTTCGCAGAAGCAAATAGGCAAACTACAAAGCACAAACAACAGACAAACAAAGGGGGAAAAAAACCTTTCACTAATACTGGAGTGGATTACTTCTCTCCCCCATCACGACAACCACCAATGATCAGCCCGCATTTCTTCTAATGGTAATCCTCCAAGCAGACTATGTTCCCTCACAAGAATTTCATGACAACCTTCCTCTTTTACTTGCACAACCGGGTACTTGAACTAACCTTCCCAGAGACAAAAAGGGAAGAAAATTCACTTTAAACCTCCACATTATTCTTCCTGACAAGAACTCTATGAGAACCTCCCTCTTTCACTCATACAAGCGAGGCCATGAACTAACCACCCCAGCACTTTTTCAAAAAAAAAAAAAGAAAAAAGAAGAAAAAACACTAACCTCCCCAGCAGGGACAAAAAAAGAAGAAAATCCACTTATAAACACAGACATTATTTTAAAAACTTGAAAGAACACCATCAACGGAAAGCTCCACCCCCAACACAAAACTAACATATCTTATAAGCAGGCCATATATCCTGATAAGAACCTCCCTTTTAAACATGGGCAAGAACCAACCTTCCCAGAGAGGAAAAAAAAGAAAATTTGTTCATAAAGACCCACATTATCTAAAAAACTTGAAAAAAAAAACCCTATAAACAGACAACAACAACAACCCTTACAAATGAGGACAACAACTAACCACCTCGAGGAGTAAAAAAAAGGAAGAAAAATTGCTTATAAACACCTACATTATCTTATAAACTTACATAAAAAAACCTTATCAACAGACCACTCCCCCCCCCCCCCCCCCCCAACCCAAAAGGTATCCCACATCATCAGAATTCCTAGCAAATCCCACAATTTCTTAACAGAAGACCTGAAAACCAACTACCAAAAGAGCACAAACAAGCACAGCAATTCTTGGACAAACAAAGAGCACCTACTCCTATCACTACCACTACTAATACCCACCGCCACCAATAAGAACAGAAATTCTAGTTCAAATTCAATCTCAATATACCCTTATCCCCACCTAAACCTCCCAATTCATGCCCAAATTCTCCACCTTTGAACAGCGAAATGCCACTCTCCAATCCCCAATTCAGTCCTCACTCATCCCCCGTCGGGAACAGTGTAAGCACCTTCCTCCCACTCCCCGTCTCCTCCAAATCCTCTGAATAACCACCCAAATCCATCCCCACCATCCGATTCACGTCCATCACCGGCTGATGCGGCTGCCTCACCAGAAATCCATAATGCCCCATCTGATTGTAGTACGGCTGCTGCGCCGCAGCCGCTGCCATCTGATGGTGATGGACGCCAGAGAAGAGCCGTTCAGCAGCCATGTCGGCGGCTGAGACGGGTCCCCCTCCGCCTCCGCCGCCGCCGATGCCCTGCATCCGCTTGAGGTAGAGCCGATACTTCTGGAGGTGGCTCGCGACGTTCTCCCTCGTGAGGCCGTCGACGCTCATCAACTGCATTATCGTCTTCGGGACGGCGTTCTTGATCCCGAGATGGGCCACCGCGTCGACGAACCTCTTGTGCAGCTGCGGCGTCCACACCAGCCTCGGCCGCTTCAGCGTCCTCGCCGGCTCATCCGCCGCCGCCGCCGCCGCTGGAGGAGGCGGAGACGGATCGCGGTGTTGATGGTGGTGGTTGTGGTTAGGGTTTGGGATCTGGATGTCGAGAGCGATCGCCAAATCGGGGGTGATTAGGGTTTGAGAGAGCGGCGTGAGCTCCTCCGGCGACGGGAGCTGCTCCTCCCACTTGGAGAACCAGTTCGAATCGTCCTCTCTCATCTTCTTCTAGGGCTTCGGATCGAGCGATTAGGGCTTTCAAGGGTTTGATAGAAACAGAAGAATCAATCGAGGTGGATTTGTTTTTCTTCCTCTCTCTCTCTCTCTCTCTCTCTCTCTGTCTATTTTTTATTTTGTTTTTTTCGAGATGCAATTATTGTTGTTGTTGTGCAGCGTATTTTGTATTGGTTTATTTTTAGGGAAAAGGCCAAATAACCCCTGTGAATTATCTGAAATTCATATAAACCTCTGGTTTTTCTTAATGTCCTGATAACCCACGGAAAACACTTTTATAAATCCAAATAATCTCCCGAGCCCCAGGTTTACACAGCAAGAAATTGTTCGCTTTGCTTTTAAATGGACTCACGATTTTAAAAACGCGTCTTGATGTGTAAGAGATGTGCTCATATATAAACACAAACTATCTCCTTCAATTAGGCGATGTGTGACTAAACACCTTCACCTTCACACAATCTATGAGCCTCTTAGGCGTGGGTCAGGCGTCATAGATACAAAAATACATTTTACATATGAAAATTTTACCTATTTGAATAAATTATAAAATTTTATGCAAAATGATAAAATTATCATTTACAGATAAATTTGTATATTTTTAACACATTGTGGGGGTTATTGATATACTATATTTTTAATTGAGGTTAATCAAACACATACGCATAATAATCTAAATCTGTCAATGAAAATTTAATTTAAAGAACTATTTTGATTTATATAAGTGTTTTCAGGGTTGTATATGGATTTCATATGGTTTAAATGGGGTTATTTGGATTCGTCCCAATATTGTTAAAAGATAGTATTATCCGTGTAATAAAAAAAAAGTGACGGAAATTACGGATTTGGTACGACGCGTGGCAATGGTGAATGGGAGACGAGGTTTTGTCTGATATATACCGATACCTGTCGCTCCTCGGATACCTAAAATGCCCCTCGTATCGGTCATTTGTTTCAGAAATACCACCATGCACATCTGTCAGTCTTTAACCCATAGTTTTATCAAGGGAAACATCCGTATAAGACCCTGTAAACCGCATTTAATCTATATAAGCCCCTAAAAACAAGTATGTAAATTCAAATATTCCCATTAGTTTAATTTTAATTGACAAACTAAAAATATATTATTTTGATTAACTTTTTCTGAAAACATAGTTGTGGGAGACCAAATCTATCATGTCTAAATAAGAAATAAAGATATGTATATTTACTAAAAAAAAATAAAATATATATTTTAATATAATGAACTTTAAAAAAAAGTTGAAAATGAAATGCTTCATTTATCCGTAAATATCTCATTGGAAATACATAACACCTATGTGTTTGTTTTTTCTATATTTCTATACTTGATTTAAAATATATAAATATGAAATCTAGTTAAATTTGGTCGATTTCATATTTGGCCCATAGCTGTAGTGTTACATTGGGTCTATTCACCATATGAGAGTAAAATCATTTCAAATTTTGCTAAAGATGGTGAGAGTCACATGAATCATGTACCATAATTGAATTAACTTGATTTCTTATTGACTCTAATCATTCATGGTAAATGGATAATGCACTAATCAATTTATGGTTGATTTTAAGTGAATTTACTGATTTTACAAATATCTTGTTTTTATTTTTATAAGTTTTCAAGGGGTTCTATCGATTTGTTTTTATCGTTGGTGAGTATAGGGTGACATGAGAATTTTCAATAAAAGGCAATGCCATTTTTGTCATCAAAATGACTAAATCAAATTTTTCATATTTTGTAAGGACTTATTCAAATGTATGTATTAGAACAATTTAATTCATAAACTAAATCTGTTAACCATACATACTTCTTAAATGTGATGTTTTTAAATTCTACAAATACTAAAGATTTAACTAACTTTTCACGGAGTGATATCGATTTTTCCCTGAAATAAAATGTGCATCCTATTTGACATATCTTCACCACATGAATGACTGGTCCACCATTTCAGAATGGACTTTGGTATGTATATAACACACTCAAAACAAAATGGGCCGGATCGAGCTCATCTCGACCCGGGCTGCACCGCAAAGCCCGTCGGTTACCAAACAAATGAAAGCCCTAGGGCTCTGGCTAAATGCACCCCTCATATTACTCTGCACACCCCGTGTCTATCTACACCCCACCAAATAACTTGGATTCTGTACACATCCCAAATACCTTCGGTTTTCGGATTTGTTCCCATCGATTGGGCCGGTGTCTATGTAATACATATATGTAGACACCTTATATGTTTATCTCATTTCAAAACCTACGGTTTTGGATTTGTTCTCATCGATTGGGCTAGTGTCTAGGTAATATGTATATGTAAACATCCTATGTGTCTAATCCATTTTAGGATCTACGAGTTTTGGATTTGTTTAAGCAATACAAATACATGGAAAATGATTTTTTCACAAAAAAAAACCATGCATACAAAGAGCGCATGCATACACAGAATGCCATCAAAGAATGTCACTAATTACTTAATTTACTTCAGAATGTGAGAGCTTCTTCTGAATAGATTCAATGCATGGAATGCACATTTATACGTGTATACATAAATATTCTGGATATAATATTAGGGTGCACATATATATATATATATATATATATATATATATATATATATAGTTCTGTATGAATCGACACATTAAGTCTACAAATTCACATATGCTCGATGCCTTATTTGTTTACCCTTACAAAAAATATTAGTTTAATATTATGCTTTATCGGTATCATACTTATAAAAAAAATTCGAATATTGTAAACACCATACACGCATGTCTAACCAGAGTTTACAAATTGTTAATTTGTTTCCATCGATAACCTATCACAAAATCTCTTATTCCATTGATAAAGTCAACAATTCCTTTAATAGGTATAAACCCCAGAATAACTTATGTCTCTATCCAAACGAAACCTATATGTTTGTTTTTAACTTGTTCGTACTTGAATCACTACTGAGCCCCGCACTATTATGGCTCATAGTAGTGTTTCAAGTACAAGCAAATTATAATTAAGTAAACTTAAAAGGTTATAATGTGTAGTTTGAGTGCAAACAAATACCACAAGAATTTGTATTTGAAAAAAAAAGGGTGAGGTTTATTATAAAAATAAATGTGGTTTGTTGGATTGGGTGGCTAAAATGTGAGAGGCACTAGGCAAAATTAAAGCATGATGACACCACCAAAAATAACACAAGAGGATCTGGACTAGGCCTGTCAATGAGTCGCGGATCGACCCGGATCCGACCCGGACTCAACCCGGTAAAAGGCGTAAAATACCCAACCTGAAGGATCCGAGACCCGATATGGATCGACCCGAAGGACCCGATCATTCAAACGGGACGGGTCCGGGTCTACCCCGACCCGATCCCATAGACCCGTTGGACCCGACACTATTTTAGGTCTTGATTATGAATCCTAGTAATAAATAATAACCCTTCCCTTTTTTTGGGTATGATCCAACCCAAGTATCCACTACCCAGCCCAAGCCCACTATATCAATATCCATTTTACCAGCCCAAGCCCACTACAGCACTCAAAGAGATCTCCGAGAAACCAACATCATCAAATCACATCAGCCACATATTATATCAGATGGTTCGGATTTCAAAACCATAAAAATGGATCCAAAGAAGCTCATTCATTCATTGTATAGTCCCGATGAATCTATGCATCCAACGGCCCACTATTTGTCTCCTCCATTTTCGTCTCCCCCAAGAAAGTATCCAAAAATTCCCTCAAATTCAATCACCTAAAACCCGAACCCTCCTTCAGTTACTCTAACCCTCCGATCCTGGTGAGACCATTCACCTCGACCTCCGTGGCTCCGACGACACTCCAATCACATCAATCCGTGTTTCGTTCTTTTGCAGGTCAAGATGAGCTTCAGAACGCGTAGATGCCGAACGTCACGGCCTCAGGCGGTCTGTCGGCACTGGTGAAGGCGGTAGCGGCGGGGACGGTCCTCATCTACATGGCCTCCAACAGCTTGTACAACGTCGAGGGAGGGCATCGCGCGATTGTCTTCAACTGTATCGGAGGCATCAAAGACGAGGTCCCTCTCTCAAGCGCGAGGTCTTCCGCCTCTGCTCGGCCTTCCTCGCCGTCCACCTGACCCTCCTCTTCGCCTTCTCGATCCACCCGGGTCCGCCGGGTCCGAACCCGGGTCCTTATTTGACTGGGTTCGCCGGGTCTCACCCAGGACCCGGATTCGATGGACCCAGGCTCGGTTCGGATCCGGATCCATCCCGATCTGACCCAACACAATCCGTTGACAAGCCTAATTGAACTTCATGCATAATCAATTTAATAGCAGTCATTGTCAAAATTCTTGGTCACTTGTTATGATTTTTTAAAACGGTTTGGATGTCCAAAAAAAATTAATGATACATACCATGTCAGCCTTATGCTCCAGTGATATCATTTTAATAATTTTTTCAACGATCCGTTTGAATTATAAAATTAAGAGTGCGTTTGGTTATGTAATTGTACAATTTTTATGATTGTAGAAAATTTTATTTAAATTACAAAATTAAAGATGCTTTTAATTTGCGTGATTGTACAGTTTTTATAATTGCAGAAAATTGTTTCTTTAATCGTGTAACCGAACAATTTTATTATAGCAACTTCCTACTGACAGATTTCAGGGTCAAATAGTATCCAAAAACTGTGATTCGAAAAAATCGGTGGAATGAGCTTCATGCAGAATCAATTTTAAAACCCAGATTCTGACAGAATGAGTTTTGTAATCGCGCAACGAAACACACCCTAAACATCACAAGTATCTAGTTTCAACTAAAATATCATTACCTTTAGGGTGTGTTAGTGCACAAATTGAAGGGAATATGAGAAAGTGAGAGAATTTAGAAAAATATTGAAAAATAAAAAAATTTACATTTGACCAACTTTTGTAGTGTTTGTGTATAGTGAAAAAAATTTCAATCACTTTTTTTTTCCAAATTCTCTTATGTGGGGAATGTAAATTTTTTTTCTATTTTTTCTAATAAGATAAAATAGAGGAGGGAAAGTGATGGAATTTTTTTTTCATTCTATTGTCTAACACAAGATTTTTAAATGGTTAAAAGAAAAATTATCATTTTTCTTTAGGGTGCAACTTGAGCGGATTGAGTTGGGTTAAAAAAAATTTTAAACCCAACTCATATATCAAATTACCCAATCTGATCTAATCCCAACTCAAAATGGTCAACTCAACCCAACCTGACCTGCAGGTTGGGGTAGCTTTTTCATTTTCAAGGTATCTATTTTTGAGTCTATGACTGCGAAGAGCGAGGGGAGAGGAGGAATAGAGAAGGGGTGGCTAATGGGTGTATTCTGGTTCAACCAGAATACCAGATCAACCTGAGCTTCTAACCCCTGAATCCCAACCGAATTAGGTTTGAGTTATCTTGGGTTTAGATTTGATTGAATTCGACAGAGTAAAAACTCAACTCGAACCCGCCCATAAGTTAGATTGGGTTGGGTTTAATCAGCCCAACTTCCACCCTTACTTTCTCTCATTTTTCCCCGGGTAGAAACCCATGTTTACAAAAATAAATTACCTTGCATGCACATTTTAAATGGTTTTGTGCTACCTACATGGCACATTTTTATTCACACAATCACACCCACAGAGATATTATCCTGTGTTATCACTTTAAATGAATTTTTTCCCTAAACATTATCATCATGTTTTCTCAATTTTTCACTAGTCAAGCCTCCCCATGCAAAGATAAATACCTCACCAGCTCACCTGCTTAAGCTCGCTCAAAAACACACACACACAAAACAAAAAAAAACAAACCCTAAAAATGGAGGTCGAAATCATGAACTTCACAGTGATCCAACCCAACCCACCCTCCCCACTCACCATCTTCGACCGCCTCCCCTCCGCCATCCACATCGCGGTCCTCTTCGCCTTCTCCGCCCCAATCCCAGCCAACCCAACCCTCATCAAATCCCTGCTCGAGACACTCCCCCACTTCCCCACCCTAACCACCCAGATCATCCAAGACCCCAATCGCCGTCCACACTTCATCCCCAGCGGAGGCGCATTAGTCGTGGAAGCGAAGTCCTCATCGAGTCTACCGTACGATCTCTTGAGAGACCCGTCTCCACAGCTGTTGAAGCTTCACCCGACCGTGGACCGTCCGAGTCACGTTTTTCAGGTTCAGCTGACCCGGTTCGGTTGTGGTGGGCTCGTTGTCGGGGCGACCGCGGACCACCGGATCGCGGACGGGCAGTCGATGAGCACGTTTTTCACGGCCTGGGCGAGCTGCGTTAGAGGGTTCGGTGTGTCGCCTCTGCCTGTCTTTGACCGGGCCTGACTCGAACCGCGGAACCCGCCCCGGATCGAGTTTCGACACTGGGGGGTTGAGTTTTGTGATCCGATGGGGCCGCCGAGTCCAAACCCGAGTCGGCCACTTGGGGTCGGTGGGTTGTGTAACCTTATAGCATCTTCAATGGATATGTTAACTCACTAGTTAGTGTCATATTTTTATAAAAGATGTAAAAATGGTGCTCCAATGGAAGTGTTAAGGGTATGTTAAATGTGGGTTCCACTTGTCATATGTTAGTTTTCGTGTTAATTTTAGCTAGTGCTTTAACCAACCAAATGTGGGTCCCACCATTTAAAATATTTAAAAAAATATTATTTTGGGTGGATGGAGAGCTTTGAGTGGGTGGAGAGATGGACCCACTATTGTTTTGACTAGTTATTTAGCTAGTCCATTGGAGCAACAACCACCAATTAAATGAGAATGTAGTAAATGATGGTCTAGTTGATGGATAAAGTGCTGACATGTCATTTTAACATCTTAGTTAGTTAACATGTCCATTAGAGATGCTCTTAGGTAGGGATTATTGTTTTAAAATTAGGTCTTTCAAAAGAATTTTTTTTATTATTATGAATATATATATTTCGTGCTCGACTTTTTTTTTTATATATAGATTTTAATGTAAGAAAATTAATTTGAATCTAATTTGGATCAGGTTTGAGATGAAGAGTAAAATATATGTAAGCTAAGATTACTATTTGAATATAATGTGTGTTTTCCAAGTAATTCATAGCGTGAACTTTCACTCTTTTGTATCTTGACAACAACCTTATAACAAATTAGTCTAGCTTTAAAATGTATATAAATTAATGGATTTCTTAATATCTATTTTATTATGTATGCCTTTTAAGTAACTATACAAGTACACAGTTTTTAAATTTTTATATTTTAGACTTGATATTTTAGAGATTGAACTCAGATCAAGCACAAGTATATATGAGATCAACACGTCTCAACTAAACCCACGGGGGTTGAAGGTCATGTTGGTTGTGGTTGGGCTTGAGTTCGGATTGAGCATTTTATGTTACTAGTTAATAAGTAATCTTTAGCTAGCCCAACCTAGTCAGAATGAGTTCTAAGATGATACAATCCGTATTCACATTGTATTCACATTTACACGAATTCTACAGTGAAAACATTATACGCAGATCTAAATGATTTGCACAAATATCACATATTCAATGTTATATGTGCTTTCTTTGATTGACAAATTTATGACGTTTCTGAACTGGATTTTTTTAAATTTGACAATTCAATCTGATTTATTTTGGCATACACAGGCTAACATACACGTGCGAGTTCCTCAAGAAGCTCAAGTCACGCCTCCCGCCCAACTACAGCACCTTCTCGGCCCTGTTGGGGCACGTGTGGGTGAAGCTCACCGAGCCCCGGGGACTCTCCGCGGACGAGCCCACGAAGATCTACGTCTCCATCAACGGGCGTCCGAGGCTCAAACTCCCCGACGAGTTCTTCGGCAATGTCGTTCTCAATGCGCTGCCGTGCGTGACGGCGCAGGAGCTCCTAAAGGGAGGCGCAGCGGAGGCGGCCACACGTGTTCGGGACTCGGTGAGACGTGTCAACGAGTCCTACTTCAGGTCATAGTACTTCATATTTTTTTAAATATTTGTTAAAATACTTCAATTATATATTCCCATATTTATCGAATATATATAATACACGTGAAATCCTAAATCTAGCTCTGATACTATAATAAATAAGAAGATTGATTTATTGTATTATTGGAGTCAGATACTCTACTTATAAATATTTATCTGGTACAATTTAAGAATATATGTGCCTTTCTAAGCATGAAATTTATAAAATATTTATCTTACACGAAACTTTGTCTATCTTTCACAGGTCGTTCATAGACTTTGGGGGTGTGTAAGGGGAAGGGGAGCTGTTGCCAATGATGACAGACAATGACAAGGATGTCTTTCTATGCCCGGATTTGGAGGTGGTGAGTTGGTTAGGGTTCAGATTTCATGAGATGGACTTTGGGGGTGGTGGGTTGGTTGGGTTCGGGCCGACGTGGGTTGAGGCGGAGGGGTTCGTGGTATTCATACCTGGTTTGGGTGGTGGTGGTGGTGGTGGAGATGATGTGGATGTGGTGGTTGTCATGTTTGAAGAGCACGCGAAGGTCATGAAGCGCATCTCGCACTGTATGGATTAGGGTTTACGTGGTGTGTTTTTTTTAATTTTTTTTTTCCACTAATAAAATGGTGTACGTGTCATTGTTTGTGCTGCATGGACTACACCATGCGTGTTATGCTTATGCGTATAAATCTTTGATGATGATAAGTTTTTTAAGGTTTTGGTTTTTTAGGCCGGGTTGTTGATCAGTTTCTTTAAAGTGAAATCGTGTGTTGTGATCTGTTTACAGGAGTTTCGTGTCTGTGTTGGATACTTGGATTGAATTTTTAGAGACTCTGTGAGCGGTGTAGTGGTGGATGTAATCATCATACAAAGCACCTAATTTTTTTTTTTTGGGGGGGAGCTTAAAAAAAGTTACTTGCAACATGCACTGATTAGAAAATCACAGTTGTATCATTTTCTTATAGAGTCAATTTCTAAGAAAAGCATTCATACAATACAAATAATATTGTGTCATTCATCAAAGACTAATATGTTATAGCATTTTGATTTTGATTTTGACAACAAAAACAACACATGGATTTGAGCAATTCTTGGTATGATAAAGAAATTGATATCTTATTTTAATTCTTTCTTAAATTTCTCTCTTCTTAATTAATTAAAAGGTAGTATTAGGATATTATTTATTTTTAATTTAATATTCTCAGAGTATCGATTTTATCTTCTGACAATGGTTTGACAATTCCACTTGAAAGTTCAAGATAATTTTTGCCACTGAAAAAAAAAGAAGCACGTCCACGTATTGTCGCTGCATGGTCAGACTTGGTCGTCACGTGCTCGCGCTAATCCTTATTAACCAACGCTGTCGGTCCTCCCCATGCAAGCCGGATAAATAATACATCGCCAACGTGAGAGAGAGAGAGAGCGAGCGCGCGCAGTGAGTTTAGATATTCTATGTAAAAATCATAGTTGTGTTATCCAATAAAATTCTGTCACATTAATGTGAAAAATCAAATTTTATAAAAATGTTATCATTTGCACTGTTATCTACAAAAAAAAAATCACTCCATGCACATTTAAATTTCTTTTGAACCATTTACGTGACATTAATTAATTGGTTAAAGAGTTTCTCTATAAATGCCACATAGAGATCTGAACTCCCATATAGTGAATATTGTTTTAAAACCTGATACAGAATATATTAGTTGAACTTTTATCTGTTTAGTTTTTTTATAAACATTTTTTTATCTAAATATTTCTCTCTAGCATTATTCTTGTTTTTCACAGGCAGGTTCACTTATTGTGTTTGGAAATGCGTTTACGTGGATTCCACGGTGGAAAAGTCGTAGAAACGCTGAAACGCATACACGAATTCAAACGCGTATTCAGCTTCTGTGTCCCAAATATGATTTTGTGCGGTGACCGTGTCATTGTTTAAAAAAGCTGATGAAAATATGCTTTTAAAAAGATGTGTTTTTTCGGGTAGATTTTCATAATCTGGACGTTCCAACCTACACGCGCGAGTTCCTCAAAAAGCTCAAGTCGCGCATGCGGAGAAGCACGTTCGCATCCTGTTGAGTGGGCTGGGCCCTTACCCTCTAGATGGGTTGGCCCATCCAATTAAAGAAACGGGCTAACATGCTATCAGGGTCCAACTATTTGCACCCATCTTTTTACCAAACACACCCCTGTCTTTATACACCCCCACCCGAATAAGTTGAGTGCTTTAAATACCCCCAACTAAAAGATCCATTTATGCAAGAGGAAGAAGAGGAGGAGAAGGAGGAGGGATGGAGGAGAAGGAAGGCTGGGGCAGAGGGCGGGGCTGGGCCGGGTGGGGAAGAGCGCCTTCCAGAAGATACGTTGGCAGCCCTCGACATCCGTGGAGATCCGAGAAGGCGGAGAGGCGATGAGGAGAGTCCCCCGATCAAAATCAGCGTCGGGCTGATGTGTGGTTTTCGAGGCAAGTGCGTGGAAGCAGTGGTCGTGGAGGGAGTGGTGGGTGTAGGCGGAGACGAGGTTGGGGGGGGGGGAGGATGAAATCGAAGATGTGAACAAGTTGTCATTCTTCTGCACGCATAGACACTACCAGTGTCGACGAATTCACATTTCGTAGACACCCTATGTGTAGATCATTTCAGAAAAAAATTCTTAACATTTCATTTGTCCCTCCAAATCTCCACAAACAATAACAAATTGATTGTCTCCCTCACCTCCCTTTATGGTAATAGATCATGTCCCCCTCAAAAATTACTTGACTTTGTTTCTAAAACCTCATCGACAGATCTAGTGTCTACAAAAGTTAACTTTGTCAACAGTTATAGTGTCTACAAAATTTAGAAACCGTTTGGCTTTGTTTATGGAACCTAATCGACAGATTCAATGTCTACACAATCAGACTCTGTCGACAGTTGTAGTGTCTCTAGGTCCAGATTCCACTTGACTTTGTTTGTGGGACCATGTCGACAGATACAATGTCTACAAAATCGGATTTTGTTGACAGTTTCAGTGTTTATGGATACCTAAGACAATAAACTACATACTAAACACACAAATATTTTCACACACACAAAAATCCAACAAGAAGTTGTCCCTCACCGACGAAAACCATACCAACAATGACAGTGGAGAATCGGTCCCCGGGAAGTCCGCCGACCCACGTCCTCCATCACCCTCACTGCAAACCCTACCTCTACCATTGATCTCACCCCTCCGATGCCGCCTCCTCTTCACCACCGCCTCCCCTCCTCCTCCGCCCCACCCTGCCCTTTCCCGACTCCGCCCCAGCCCCACCCTTTGCGGCTCTACTCATCTAGCACTCATCCCTCTCCCTACCTAAGCACACCCAACATAAATGTAAAAGATCCCTTTATGTTGGGTGTGTATGGGAAAAAAGGGGTGCACATAGCACCACCCTGCTATCAGATTGTGCCGGGTTGCCCCGTCTAGCGGGCCGAGCTAATCATTTTTTTAAAAAATATATTTTAATTTGAACATATATTTTCTGTAATATACACACACGTATTACATACTTATAAACACACAAAAAATTTTATGTAACTTTTTTTTACATGTACTTGATATACTTGATATACTATATATACACATACAATGAAATAATACAAGTTATCAACATATTTATGTTGTCTACTGTCAATTATTGTGTTGTATCGTACCTAATGTGTTGTGCTCACTAACATGCCATGTTGGAACGGGATAACCGACAGAGCTGACTAGGCACGGTACATATCCCTTAACGTGTAATATCGTGCCAACAATATGTCATATTTTGCCATGTCAGCTTTTTAACATGCCGTGTCGTGCTTCGGTTACAGCTCTATTATCCACTCACAAAACTCTACGACCTGATTTGATGATGTGATAAATGGTGTGATAAGAGGATAAGTGAGATGATAAGTGGGGGGAGAACAATTTATCTTCATTGGTATACAAATAATTAAGATAAAATACAGACAATTATCATAATTTTGAAATGGAAATTAAATGAAGTTTTGTTTATTCCACTTATTTTTTATTTTAATTTTTACAAATGTAAATAATATGACAAACTTGATGAGTTTTTTTATCCCCATCAAATACTATATGTGAGAATCCATTTAAGATCTATGTATAACAACATCCATAAAATATATGGACCAATAATATTGGGTTACGATCATAATAGTCAAATGGAATCCAATTATACTGCGAACCAAACTTTAATTAAGTCAGCTAACACTCTCCCTGTAAATAATGTCAGGGAATCAATCCTAGCTAGGAACCATCAATCATTAAAAAAAAGGTTAATTAATCTGTTGAATAAACACATATATTAGCCCCTCAATATAAGGTATAAATGTTAAAAATACAGTTAAAAGTGGGACTATGTAAAAAATCTGTGGTTTGTTTATTAATTCGAGCATAAAACTTTACATACATTTCACTCCAAAAAAAAAAAGTTTACATACATGCACAGTATATATGGTACGTAGACCAAAGTCACAAGGCACATGGAGAGTACATATGTACACAGTACAGTAGTACATACCTCACCTACTTTCCATTAATAGTCAACACTCACAGAAAGAGGTGTCACAGAGAGTCAAAACAGACCATATATTCTTCTGATAAACCATATCGATTAGGGTTACACAGAAAAGCAGGAACTTCCTTGGTGAGACTCACATGGTGCACGAATTCCAAGGCAGGGTTCCAACTTTCAATGTGTTAGGTGAGAACACACACTACCAGTAGGTCTACTATCAGGCACGTAGTTAGGGTTAGATGGACTGATTGATATGTCAACCCACATAGTTAGGGTTAGATGGGCTGATTGATATGTCAACCCCCCAAACCACAATTATCCACCCCATGTGTGGTCTCATTGGGGTGAGTATAAACTAGAAAGAGGTGTTGGAATAACACATCCACTGTGATGAGAAGGTACACCAAAACTGTTTGCATGGAGTGCTCTGTGGGCAGACTTGAATATATAGCAATATGCCAGGACTCTGCAAGCAAGTGTAACTCCCCTTCTTTATTTTATCATTCATTTGTTTTCTTTTGCACCAAGTATAGAAGTCATTGAAAAGGGGGATGTTATTTATTGATACCTACTTGTCTGTGCAATAATGGAGGGTGTGATGTTATATGAGGAAGAGTCAGTGGACAGAGTGAACTCGAGTGCACAAGTGGGTAACTGGGTTTCCCTCCTTGTGTAAAAGTTTTTACAAAGATTAGTTGGTTTCCATGGATTTCTCAATTGTGAGAACACCCCCTGCATTTTGGAATGTTGTTTGATAGAGAATGTATATATAGGCTCCATATACACATCGTTTTATATGGTGGATGTATGTATAAATGTGTGATAATGAATTGATAAGAACAGATACTACACTTGATCTTTAGCCAAAAGGCCCATGTATATGTATAAGCTAAGTAACATTAAATGTAGTCATTCGCTGTAAATACATCGTTTTATAAAATATTTACCTTATATGTATTTGGAATGTAGTCATTCCAAATATATACCTTATTTTGGAAAGCAAATATGCATATATACTTGAGGTGGCGAGTCAATTTATCTAGATTTGAAATTCATGGGGGTTTTTGAAAAGTAAATAATGCATGCAGCAATGAAAATCAATACAGTCACATATATAAGTCATATATCATCAAACCATGCATGCATGGGGAGTCAGTATGATGGAAGCTTTAATGCACGTATAAAAAATAATTAGAGACAGTTAGCGTGAGGTGAGGATTTCATGGACAATTAGCATGTGCTTTGATTTTTTCTAATAAAATACATATTTTTATAATTCAAGTTATATTGAATAAACCTATTAAATTGTTAAATGGATATATGAACTGCTTACGGACTTTTCTCAGAGACGGCATGTAATGCATTTGTGACGAAAATACTTCATCGGTCATATTAAAAGCTCATTTAGAAATCGAGTTGAGCAATTTTTATGTTTGCAGGAAGCTGTTTTTTTAAAACCCGTTATCATATTAAAAAAACTGGAGTTAAAAGCTGCACTGCACACATATTTTTATAAAAAAATGTTCAAAACCTGAATTTTCAAGAAGTAGCGGAGAGATAGCTTTATTCAAAATCAGTTTTAAACTCATCTTTCACCTAAAATCAATTTTACGATATGCAACCAAACGCAACCTAAATTTACGATGTCGTGATCAGGTTAGGTTTTTTTATTTTCAAGGAACAATAGAATATTGCTAACTTAATTTCATTAGCAAATTTTTAATTATAACCTCTGAAACGAGAGATTAGAAACCAAAGCAAATACAAAATCCAGTAATTGTTGAACCTATGCCCGAGTTCATCATCACAGCTCCCAAGAAAATAAAAAGGTGAGCCATGTGAGTCAGAGACAGGGCAAGAA
The DNA here is from genome assembly GCA_030737845.1 of Acorus calamus. Classification (NCBI taxonomy): domain Eukaryota; kingdom Viridiplantae; phylum Streptophyta; class Magnoliopsida; order Acorales; family Acoraceae; genus Acorus; species Acorus calamus. Next base: position 6,781,276 of record CM060862.1, on the reverse strand, counting down.
AGAGAACAAAGAAGAGCATTAGACATACGGCAAGACAGAGAGCCCATGATCAGACCTTGTTGACTTGACCCTTAACAACATCTCTTGTTTGTCTCTCTGTGTAGAGCCATTTTGCATGCATTTTATTGTCCCTGAGGTCTGATATGTGGACCCCACCTTGTCTAGTTTTTGAAAAAAAATAAAAAGTAAAAATCATATGATTATAAATGTCTTTTAAAATTCATATGAACAGAGGATCTGGATGTTAAGCAAAATTGTGCATCTGATGAGAAAATGTTTAGAATTGAAAATTAAGCGTGTTCGTGTTGATCATGATCTGTGGACCATATTGATAAGAAAATGTTTAGAACTGAAAATCATATGTTCAATCATACACATGGACGAGATCTCAATTCTTTGAGAGACCTATGTCAACCATCAATGTAGTATATGAACCGGTGCAAGTAATTTAGTTTATTTAGTTATAAAAAAAATACTTTATAATGTGGATAACTTTTTTGAAATTTAATAAAAACTTATAGATATGTTTATGTGGAGATGTTAGAATTTTTATTATATTTTTCTATTAATTTTAACAAATTTGAACACAAATAAAATCAATTATTTTTTTTAAAAAAATAATTTATCCTTCGAATCTTGTTTCTATGTCAAACTTGACAATTGGGAGTATACTAAAATTCTAGAATAATAGCTATCAATATGGTTTTCATCTGGTCATATATGGTCATCATTATTTTTATTTATTAATGAATAAATTATTTCAACTCCTTCTATAATTAATTAATAAGTATTATACTAGTTTTCTAGCCATTAGCTGTGAACAAATAATATTTGTATGAACAAATAATATTTTTGATTGAGAGGATTTATATATCCTTTCCTCATGGTGTGGGCCAAGTAGGGCATTGGTGTACATAAATTGTATATAATTATATCATTGGAATATTAGTAGGGTCTAAGTCTAGGTTACTCTAGGTGCTAGTAGAGGGAGAAAATCATCTCTCTGACTGACTTCTGAAATTAAGTGTAGTGAGTTTCCAATAATCACGGTTGCTCTAGTGCTAAATAACTCATTAGAAAAATACAAAGAGCTATGGTTTTTGTTACATTGTTGACCAACCTTAATCTAGGCTATAATGGAATAATCTCATGTCATTTTATATATTCTAATCAAATCATGTATATATTATGAACAAATGCTAAGTGGTCCCCATATTATTAATAATACATTTTATGACAAGATCAACATTTTAGATTATCACAAATTAATGGTCCAAATAAAAAATACAAATACAGAGAGACACATGCAAAGTAGTGGTCCATTTGAGAAGTAAATTTAATTAATATTTGGACTCCCAAAGAACTCCAAATTGTGTTGATCCTTTTGATTGGTCAATGTGGATCTACATATACATGATTCCCCGACTCCAACAAAAACCATGTCCCAAGTTAATTAACAACTTGATTATGTCACATTAAGCAGTAATTAATTTAATTAAATCAATGGATATCAATGGCTCCACGACCAAAATCGATGAGTCATCGATAGATCAGAGCGGTCCGATCGATGACGGATGGCGTGTGATGACATCATCACATTTTGAATTTTATGCTTTGGTCTCGACCTTAACAAAGTGCTTCGTTTAACTAACTAAACTGACTTTGGCATATTTTTAGGACGAAAATACCCTTGATTGGATTAGCAAAGAAGTAAATAATTGGGGGGGGGGGGGGGGGGTTTATTCATTGGTCATGTGTTTTGACTAGTCTAATTAGAGAATCTTAATTTGTGCCTTGAAAACATAACATTTAATTGAAAGACAAGTTACATTAGTTTAAGCAAATTTTAATTGGTTATATATATAGGTGACTCAAACCGGATTCTAATAGAAAGAGCCTGGTTAATTATTATGTATTTTAGGTGAACTAATTAATATATATAATTAACTAACAATCTATTGATTGGTTGATGGAAGGAAACTGAAATAGGTGTCTTTACTTATCTTAATAGGAAAATATTTAGCCAATAACAATAAAAATGAACAGTTAATTAATACTTCTCCTAATTGGAAGCGCTGGACTAGTTTACAGGTAAAATTAAATGAGGAAAATGATAAATTCATCCCTGTTTGCAGTCACATTTGTAACCCATACAATTTTAATTTTGATTTATTCTAAAGTATATATTAAGCTAATAAAATATTGAACACATATTCATTATATGAATTCAATGCATATATTTTTATATTTTATGTAATACAAATTATACAATTTATACTGAAATTGTGTAGTATAATGTGTATATACAGTTTGGACACGTGATTAATTTCTCACACTGTATTGGTAACTGGGTGACTGCAAAAATTGACTAAAACTGGTCCAGTGAAAATGATATTATCAGCCTTGCGTGGCGTTTCTTCCGCAGTCCTCATGCTCCTCACTCGGTTCTCTGTTTAAAAATATGTATATATACATTTTTTTTTATTGAAATACATACTATTATAAAAAAAACATGAGAGATACATTCTTGAATTAGTTTTTTTTAAAAAAATTTTAAAAAAATTCATAATAGAGTAAGCAGTGACTATACATTGCTCGTAGTGTATCAGCATATAAAATCATGAAAAAAACCCAAACTATCCTCACCAATGCGTGACCACATCATAAACCCTCACTATAAATACAACCTCCCCAAAAAAACACCCCAACCAAATTAACCAAAACCCACCGGAGAAGAAGAAACCCATGGAAGCAGAGACAACCACTGCCGCCCCACCACCACCACCACCTCCACCACCACCTCCACTGAAGCTGTTGGGGACCTGGTCGAGCTCATACACACACAGGGTCCAGCTGGGGCTGAAGCTGAAGGGGTTGGAGTTCGAGTACGAGGAGGAGGACCTCACCAACAAGAGCCCCTCCCTCCTCCAACACAACCCTGTCTACAAGAAGGTCCCCGTCCTCCTCCACCAGGGCCGCCCCGTCGTCGAGTCCTTCATCATCCTCCACTACCTCGACGAAGTCTGGGCCGCCGACGACGTCGTCCCGCGGCTCTTCCCCAACGACCCTTACGAGCGTTACCTCGTCCGGTTCTGGTCCCATTTCATCGACGACAAGGTTCGTCTCTCTCTCTATCCGTGTCTGTGTTGGTTTCGGTCATTCTTGCAATTATTCCTCCTGTTTTAATTTATTTTATAAAGGGGCGCTCACACACGCAGTTCTTTTTATTATCTCAAATATAATAATCATCAAGTAAAGTACATACATAGTTAAATATTATATATATCTCATTAAATTTTTTCTTATACATGTTAAAAATGAATTCATTCAAATCGAAATGAAACGATATACATTTTTTAATAAAGTAAGCATATATGATCTCATTAAACGAAGTTTACTATTTTTCAAGATATTTAGATTATAAAATGGACCGAGTATAACATTTTCTTTATATGAAATAGTTAATCAACTATATATATTATGTGAGTGGAGTACATATTTTATGACAAAAAAATCTAAAAATATATGCATGTTCAATTCAATAAACGTTTTTTATAAAGAAAGATAGATGTTAAGTTCAGTTCAGTAAACTTGAATATTGATAATGTTCAGCTCATTTTAATAGGTGACCACTTCAAAGCCTATAATTTGTTAATGTGAATATATAACGTTCACGGATCACATGAGACTAAAATTAGAGTTAAAAAAAAATGGCTCGGTATATCTTATTTTTTTGCATCCCACCTCATAATAGATGTAAGAAACAACTCTCTCTCTCTCTCTCTCTCTCTCTCTCTCTCTCTCCTTAGTTGACCAATACAACTCCATATATGAGCAAATGCAGCTAGGACCGGCAGTCGCCACCGTGTTCCGATCGACGGGGGAGGAGCAGAAGGCGGCGGTGGAGCAAGTGCACTCAAACCTCGACCTCATCGAGCACGAGCTCAGGGAGGGCCACTTCAAGGGAAGGGCCTTCTTCGGAGGCGAAATGATCGGCGCCCTCGACATCGTCGTCGGCTGCGGCTCGTACTGGCTACCAGTGCTGGAGGAGGTGGCGGAGGTCAGGCTCGTCGACGCGGAGAGGTTCCCTCTCTTCCACGCGTGGCTGAGGAAGTTCGAGGACCTCGAAGAGGTGAAAGGGATCATACCGGCGCCCGAGAAGTTAATGGCGTACGCCGGAGGGGTTCGCAAGTTCTTGCTAGGCCAGGGGAAGTGAATTGGATGTTTGATTGGGTGGTTTGTGTTCCTGGTTTGATGGGCTAGGTGTGCATGTAGACATGTAGTGTGTGTGTGTTTTCGTGGAGTGTGTGTTTGTGATGTTGTGTGTCTATGGGACTAGGTTTGCATATGGACTCTGTTGCACGTGGTGGTTGGAGTTTTGACTGTTTTTTCATGACTAGAGTCAACTTTTTAGTCTTGGTACTATTTTATTGTTTTTTTATATAAAAAAAATGATATGTTCGAGATTTTATACACCCCCAAGTGGAGAGTTCATATCATTTTATAAAAAAATTAAATTATATGATCTTTTATTAAAATATATGTTTTTATATAAAATAAAATATATATGATATACTTTTTAAAAAATAATTATACACTCATAATTTTATAAAAATTGTTACTTTTAATCAATAATAACAATACCTCAATAATCATTAGGTAGTCCTTCAATTCATTAAATTTTTCAATCTAAAAATTTCACCGGTCCCACAAGTCTTTGCTCGAGTGTAGGCCTGTCAACGAGTCGGACCTAGACCCGGACCTGACCTGACCCGGACCCGATTACACGTGTAATATATCCGACCCGATTTGGACCCAACCCGAGTTGGACCCAACCCGGCGGACCCGAACAAACTAACGGGTCAGATCCAGGTTCACCCCGCCCCGACCCGTTGGACCCGAGACCCGATTGTTTTATTAATATATGCTCATATATTATAAAACTATTAGTATTAATTGATACATAATTTTATTTCTTACTTAACTTATGTTTGTATCCATAAGTTTATAAATCATAATTATAATCATAACATTTTTTTCATTGTGTTTATGTTGCAACTTGTAAGGTCGTCAGTTTGTTTTGAACAATTAATTTACTAGCTTTTGAATTTGTATAATTAATTAGTTTGTTGCATGATTTATGTTTATTATTTTAGTTAATATGTTAGTATTTATTATTTTGAATGTTTGTATAATTAGTTATGTTTATTATTTAGGTTAATATGTTTTTTATGTTAGTGGTTATTGTTTTGGATATTGTTTAATAATTCATTTACTTATTTGGAATGTATAAAATTATGTTCAAACATAGTCTTATTAATAATAATGTTTTATTACAAAAAATTTCAAATAGAATGATAAGGCAAACAAATACATGAGTTCTTTCTCTTTTTTTTTTTGACAACCATCCGGGTTGGGTCGGACTCGGACTCCACATTTTCCCGGACCCGCCGAGTCCTAGATTGGACCCGGACCCGTCGGGTCTTACCACGGATCGGATCCAGGTCTACTCCGACCCAATCCGGACTCGACCCGTTGACAGGCCTACTCGAGTGGTTAAAGGGCACCCCACCTCTGCTTGAGGTGAGAGTTTCAAGACTTGCTTAAGCAGGGAGAAAAAGAAAGTGGAAGGAAGCCCTATTGGGCTTGGTGTTTCATGGGCCATAGCCTTGTTTGATAGCCCAGTTGGGCTTGGTTTCCTAGGCAATAGCCTAGTTTGCTGTACAAGGCCTCCAATGATCTCATCGAGTGCATCCCGGAAATCAGAGCCGTCCGATACGGAGACCTGCGATCGATCAGGGCCGCTGAAAACACGCTGAAGCGGACCCTCAGATAGGGGTGATAAATGAGTCGAACGAGCCGAGCTTTGACATGTTCAAGCTCAGCTCGTTTATAAACGAGTCGAGCTCACGAGCCTCAACGAGCCTAATATTTTTCTTCATTTGAGGGTTTTTAGGGATTGAAAACAAAATTTTAGCCTAAATAAGCCAAGTTAATAAGCTTAAATGAGCATAACTTTGTACTGATTTAATATTCTGATTTTATAAATGAGTTTAGTCAAGCTTCAACTAAGTTTTTTATAACACAAACGAGTGAGTTTGAATAAAAAATGAAGTTCGATCCAGGTCCGGGCCTAATCGAGCTTTAAAAATTGTTCAAGTTCGCTCATTTGTTTAATTAAACGAGTCTGAACGAGCTCAAATCGAACCGAACCCGAACGACTTGATTCGTTTACTAGCCCTACCCTCAAAGCCCTCTCGTTGGTCCCCAAGGCAAGAGCCCTCCTTTTGACGACTTTTTACGATCTCGAACCAGGGGGTCGTGGATGCCCTTCGATCAACACTTCCCATCCCGGTCCACCCAATCGGACCGTCCATTCCATTGATAAAGCTCCACTGTAGCGACCCGAACCTCGACTACCATCGCTGGCTAGACTCGCAAGCCGATGAGTCTGTCCTATACGCATCCCAGGTAAGCCTAATTGTTAAAATTTCAACACCTTACAACACGACACATTAAAATGAGGATATGAATTGTTCTGGATCAATCTCACGTTACAAGGAACTGTCAATACGAAACATTACAGAGCGTAACATAGTATATTGAATATATTGATTAAGGTGCATTTGGTTGCCTGATTGTAAAACTAAATCCGCAAGAATGTAGATTTTAAAATTAATTTTTTTAAAAAGTCACAGTAATACTGAAATCTCTCGATATAATAAAATTATTTTGATTACACGATTGAAGAAACAGCTTCTTGCAAACGCAAAAATTGTCCAATCGCACAATGAAACGCTGCCTAAGTGTATTATCTCATTGAAATATATAATGTGTTTGTATTTATATTCGCATATTAATGTGTGTATATATAGTGTGTATGCTATTATATATAAAATATAAAATATAATATCAGGGACGGGCCCACGGGTTGGTTGAGCCGGGTTGTGGAATAACTGACGGAGCTTCTTATCGGGCTCGGCAGCTCAACTGGACGAGCTGGTCGCGGGGGTGCGCATGAGCGGGACGCGGTACATGTGGGTCGCGCGGGGGGACACCGCGCGGTTCGAGGAGGACGAGGGGTCGCGTGCGCGGGGGATTGGGCTGGTGGTGGGTTGGTGCGAGCAGCTGCGCGTGCTGTGCCACAGGGCGGTGGGTGGGTTCATGACGCACTGCGGGTGGAATTCTGTCATGGAAGGGGTGTACGCGGGGGTGCCCATGCTGACGTTCCCGGTGGTGTGGGAACAGCAACTGGACCGGAGGCTGGTGGTGGAGGTTTGGGGAGTTGGGGTCGACCTCTTCAAGGGGAGGAGTGGGGGGCGGGAGGTGGTGGTGGGAAGAGAGGAGGTGGCTGAGGCTGTGGGGAGGTTGATGGATTTGGAGGGGGAGGAGGGGAGGGAGACGAGGAGGAGGGTGAGGGGGTTGAGGGAGGGGTGTAGGAGGGCTTTGGAGGTGGGGGATGGTGGTTTGGATGAGGTGGTTAGGGATTTGTGGTTGTCGTAGATGATACAAAACTATTTAAATTGCTCATGCTTGAGCCTTTCAATGTGAGTATAAGGGTCTGTTTGGTGTTTATTTTTATTCTAGAGAAGCGGGAATTTTCTTTGGAGATTGAACTGCAGTGTGTTGCACTTGGCTCATTTGTGCCTAATTGCTAGCTTTAGATGTTGCTATAATTATATGTTAATGTTTTCTTATTCATACGAGGGTTAATTTGATATATTCAATCCATTTTGCGGTTCGTCTATAGTTAAGAAATAGTCACACAACCGCTCGTCTATGCATTATCACTGTGTACGAAAATTAAATTTTTTTAAAAATATATATATATTTCAATGTATACTTTTGTATGTACTTCAATATATAAGTGTATATTTAAAAAAAATTGCGGACATGACTGCACCCAAGAATAGACGTATCTTTTCATTTGAATTTGGTGGAACTGTGGAAAATGCTCTCCAAGTGAGACATATATTGTGGGTCATTGATACCCTACGTCCATTTTACAAACCTATTTGCAGCTCAGAAGCAGTTCCCCAATTGACTATACATTCCATGTAATGCGATAGTACAATACATACTCTATTAACTTACATGGAAAATTAAAAAATAAAGTATTCATTAGATGAATGTATATAATTTTATAAAAAAATTAATCTAGTTAGAGGTTGCAAAATGCAAATGGGGTTGGACATCATTTTTCCATATATCATAAATATTCACTACTACATGTATGCGGGACTTTGATACACCTGGTTCATTTTCAATCCATTTATTAGCCCTCTTTTGCCTCAGGGTCATATGCATTTTTTTTTTTTAAGATCTTACAGTAAAGAAGAAATACCATATAAATCAAACATGCTATACTGAAAAAACTATCTTTCAACAGTGAAGAAATTAGAGTTACCATTATCACTTCTTATTCCATCATAAACACACACGCCCCATAAAAGAGAAAGAAGAAACCAAAGTTTCCCCACACAAACACCCTTCAACATCATCAATCAGATGATAAACAACATTCAAATTTTTTTGGTGATCAGAAGATCTGTTTCATGTCATGTCATCATGAAGTAGCTTCTCCGCCGGAGGATGCAAAGCAACCGCCCCGCGTTGAGAGCTCGAGTACTTCCTGTAGACCACCTTGAGCTTGCTCCCCTCCACCATCGAGTGAGAGAACGCCAAAAGCTTCGCGCAGTTCCTACCAATTCACATCATCATAATTCAATTAGTACATACTAATGGAACTCCTGAAGTATGTACTAATATGAATTTTTTTGCATGATATCGGGGAAGAAGAGATCATATATCATACATAAGTTGATTAAATTAGTATTCATTAACATCATAAGATGTAGTGAAAGTTCATATCAGTACCTACATAAGTTGATTAAATTAGTATTCATTAACATCATAAGATGTAGTGAAAGTTCATATCAGTACCTACTACTAATGGGAGATTCCTGTAAGTACGTATTGATAAGAAATTTTTTGCATGAGATAGGGGATCATATATCATACATAATGTTAGTATTCACATCATTAAATGTAGTGAATGTTCATATCTGTTCATATCAATACATACTGATAGAATTCCTGTAAGTATGTGTTGATATGAATTTTTATTTTTGCATGAAATAGGGGAAGAAGAGATATAACATACATTAGTTGATCCTCGGAGAAGCCAGAGTGGCGTTTCAACGTGGCGTTCCAACAAGGGGTCCTGTTGAGGGCGCAGCGTGCAGCATAGACAGCCGAGGCAGCTATCATCGAGGGGCAGTACCTCGTCAATGAATACTGCATCAGAGCCAACTCGGCGTAGAAGAAAACCATATGTTCCAGCTGCAATTTTCATAGAGCAAAAACACTTTAAAACACAAAGAAGAAGAATGAAAAAAAAGATGAAAAGAAAATCAAATCCAAGCATTGTATCAAAAAAAGCTTCATCAGTAGCACCTCTTTATCAGCCATGGCAGCCTTTATGAACCTCACAAGGAACATATAAGGTGTTGGCACTGTCAGACACCAATCAATCTTGTTAAGCATTGTTGTTTCCATGGCCAGAACCTGTTCCCGGCTGTACATCTTAGCCGATATGCAGATGAAGTCATTGATCTGCAAAAACCGAAACACATTTGATAATAATTTAAAAAAATCTCTGCTACACATAATTAGATGTCTCAAATGAGAGTTTTTTTTTATCACCTCTGGAGCCCAGATTTCCTCGTATTTGCAGGCGATAAGCATTGCTGATATACCAACAAGCTGAAGTTCCCTCCTCGAGACCATCTGCATCGATAGATATTTGTCGATGATGTGTTGTGTGAGGAAGAGAGTCTCAGGCATCAACTCAAACTTGGCGTGAACTTCGACCAGCCAGTCTGCAAGGATCGCCCTCATCTTCTCATTGATCTCTGTCTGGGTTCCCAAGTAGTCTTGATGAAATCTGCAAGCGGTCTGTGTAAAATCGGTGTTCAATTAGTCCAATCAAATCTAAAATTGATCAATTGATTGAGAACAACTTTTCTGAATCAGCCTTTTCATATAAGTTGTCTAATCAGTTTCATGAGATCTACTCTCAAGTCTCAACCAGAAAAGTTGTTTTTAATGTCCTTTTAAAAATGCAGAAACCAAAATCCAAAACGAGAAATTTGAGTATATGCAAATGATCTTCAAAACCGATGTTAAATTAATAAATTGCTAGATATTGTTCATAAAATTTGTTCTCAAATTAGCTTCATAAAACCCAGTCTCAATCAACTTTTCATAAAAGTTGGTTAGTTGAATGAATCCAATCAATTTGAAAACTGAATCCAAATGGCCTGAGATGTACCTCTGCAATCTTATAATATGTGTAAATATCTTCAACATACTCCACAACTGCGAACTGATCATCCTTGTCACAGGCATCAATCTCCTCTATTTTCTCTTCCGGTCTCTCATTCAACCCGCAAGCAAACTAAAAATGTATCGATTGGATTGTCAAATATTGAAATCTTTTTTTGAATAAAGGACTAAATACCAAGATAATTACTCACCTTGCTTCGAGCAGTTAGAATAGACGTGAAGGTCTGAACTGGCTTCCTGGACTTCTTCTCTTCTTTTGCAGTTTCCTTTGTCGTCGCGATTTTCATTGCCTCAAGCTTCTGTATTGCCTCTTCTGTGTCGGGACTGATTTCAATCACCTCAGGTTTTGGTTTTGGTACAGCGGGCACCTTTGATTTAACCACCTTGGCTTTTCTACCCATAACACCATCAGCAACATGTGTTCCCAGCTTCTGCAAGTCCAAAACAGTGATGTAACAACAACAGAGTTTACTTGAATGTATAAATGTATGTACAAACAATAACATGCAACAACAGCACTTAGACACGATGGCATGTAAAAGAACTATTTACATTGTGTAGAAGAAAGAATTCAATGATAAATCTTAAACAATACTACTAGGGGGTACTAAGTTGTGCCCTGAATATCATTGTCTTGTGCAATGGAACAAATTGAAAGAATACTACTAGGGGTTAACCAAGGTGCCTTCTCACTAGTTTGGAATTCGGGAATAATAAGGGCAACATATTTCTCAATTCGGTATAGTTTTAAATTCAGGAAAAATTCAGAAGAATAAAAAAATATAATAATCGAAAATTTTATTATAACATGCAAAATCATTAATATTAAATCAAATCCATGATTTTTAAATTCATGAAAAATCAGAAGAATAAAAAAAATACAATAATTGAAAATTTTATTATAACATGCGAAATCACTAATATTAAATCAAATCCATGATCTCCAATTATGTTATGTAATATTTGAGTTTAGGCAATTTAAATCTAGCAAAGCATGTCTAGTCAACCATTTTTTCATTTTTTGCTTTAATTCTGTAGCACAAAATAAAATATGGAATATACAAATCATTAGGTATGTATTGTCAATTGTTAATGAAGGGTGATTTAAACTAGAATTAAAGTTTTAATGAATCAGTGATTTTTCTTAATGCAACAAATTGAGGACTGGTACTTCCATTGTTCTGATACTTGAAATCAAAGAAGTCGTCCTATGTGCAGCAATTGAACAAAATCTTTATTACACACTTTGACAATTAGACTATGCAATGCAACTAATCAAAAGAAAAGAAAAACACGCTAATGTCTTGCATTGCTTTAAAAACATGAAATTCAAACAAAAAGTTCATATTATGCATAGAACAAAAAAGCATGATATTCATATAGACATAAAACAAAAATGTGGCATCTGTATTGTTCTATAATAGAACAAGAGAAGTGATTAGATACCTTGTTTGCAGCCACTGCAGCTGCAGCTTCAGCTTTCGCCAGAAGCTGAGCCCCAAAACTCCTGAAACAGAAGATACAGGTGAGGGTTGATTGAAAACCACATCATATCAAATCTAATGTGCTAATCATATATTAACATATCGGATTGGAAAGAATAACGCGCTAAATGTTTGAATGGCTTCAAAACTTGAAATTCATATAGACCAACCTCGTAATAGGACGGTGAGGAACCACCACTGGCTTCCCCTCAACGACTCGTGTGTTAACGAGATTGCTAACATCTCCGAGTGCTCTCCTATTATTGTTCCCTTCTGTTGTGACTCCCTTCTTTGCAGCCCCACCTAAAGTTTTTTTTTTTTTTTTTTAAGAACAGAAACCATTCTTGTTAGAGAATATTAGAATAAAAAAAGTCATGACAATATAACAAATTGGTTTTCAATAACAATTGAATCTACATAGTAGAGAAAAGGTAAGGGTGAAAAAATCAATATGAGATGAAAGAGAACCCACCAATGAATCATTGTTCATACACCAATCCTGGATGAAAATAAGATGAATCTACCAAAAACAGGACAACTAGTAATGCTAAAAATGCCCATATATGATTAAATTAACTAAGATTGGAAGATCTTGCATATATTAAACATAAACCCAAGCATCATCTAACAAGATCTTAAATCAACAACCCATCAAACAAAAAACCCACAAACAGATGAAACCCCAAAAGAAACAATGAAGAACCCACATCACAAAAACCCTGAATCGACCCAAAAAAAACCAACCCAGATGCTAGAAGACCTCAAACAATCCAAAACAACACAAAACCCAAAATCAAAAACCACAGATTAAGCCAACCCAAAAAAGAATCCATTAAAAAACCCCAATCAATGAAAAGGGTACCTCTCGTTTGGTGAGGAACACCTTCAGCAGCTCTTGTCGCCATCTCCAGGTCTTCTTCTTGTTGTTCTTGGCCCTGACTGAAGAACAGACTCGAAAACACAGATGAAAGAAAGCAATGGAGGCGGCCCGCCCGCGACTCCCCCTCTCCGATGTTCTCAACCCCCGCCACCGTCAGAGGAAAGAAAGAACAATAGATCCCTCTCTCTCTCTCTCTCTCTCTCTCTCTCTGAATCTATTTTTTATTTCAAAAAGGATTGTTTGAGAGGAACAACAAAAGAAGAATTGAAGAAGGGACGCCTCGCTATCTTTCCAACGGTCGAATAATCAATCGGACGGCTGATATTGTTTTGATTGGATTTATATAGCCGTTTGTGAACGTTGTCAAGGGGACGCCATATCGGTGGCTTAAACACAGGAATTTTTAATATTAACTATAAACACATTTTGATTTTTTAAAAATAAATAAATAATTTTATATGAAGTATGTATATTTAATGAATTGTATAGATTTATTTATGTAAAATTTAAAATTTTCTAATGAGATATTTACTTTATTATAATGAGTACATATGGCTAATGATATATATGAGACTGAGATGAGAGTTTACAAGAAATTGTCTTTCCACTTATATTGTTAAACTTGGTTATTTGCAATGCTTTATAAACCTTACCTAGGCCGAGACTAGTCAGCCGCTTAGGCGTAGGTGGGACCTTCCTACATCGCTTAGGGCATAATCGACATGTCTAGGTGGTCGACTACCTAAGCAGATCTAGGCGGGTCTAGGCAGGGATTAGTCAGCCTAAAAAAATGTTGCATATAAAAATTAAGATTTTTTTTTATTTAGTTACTGACATTTTCTCTTTATTATTTATATAGTATATGATAGTTGCACCTATTTGTTAAGTGTTATCTATATCATAGATGCATTTGCACATTTTCTCTTCAAGATTATTTGCATGATTGTACTTATGTTTTCTTTATGATTTATCTATATGATAGTTGTACATTTTCTTTTCATGAATATCTGTGTTAGTTCATTTATCTTCCTTAATTTATTGTATTTATTTTATTTTTTCAATATTTAGGTATTACATACACACATGTATGTATTATTTTGTACTGGACGATACACACATGTATGTATTATTTTGTACTGGACGATTAATCCCCGCATAGCCGATTAATCCCTAGTCCCTTTTTAACTGCATGACTAGCGCGCCTAGCGCTTTTTAGATTGGTTGTTAATCTTTTGTTTATTTTTTCAAAAGATGTCTTCTGATTTTTATTCAACTGTAGTTTTTTTAAATTTGAAAACAAGTTTGGAGAACTCAATTTTCTATGAATTTAAAAACATTTCAAATCAGTTTATCAATGAGACATAAATCACATCCATTAGTGCTGTCTTTTCCGGTTTCCCGCAATGGTGACTACGCAACGAGCAGCACTGGGTGAGATTTTGGCAGGGTGGACAGGGAATTTCAGCAAGGCGCGGGATTGCCCGACGTGGATTTCCAAGCGTTCGGCGGGTAGACACTCTATCTACCCCGGGATACTCATGCCACCCGGATTGTCGATTTGGTGTATTGTGTATTTGCCTTTTCTTTTGCTTTACTTATTCTAGTCCTCTCACCCCCCATTCAGACCTGTACTGGTCTTTTCGTAATGAAAATGGTTGGTGGCGTGAGTCTACCTTATTTCAAAAAAAAAATTGGATATCATCAATCAGTATTGGTTTTTACTGATAATTGTCAACTCACTGTGTTTATACGTGAGTTTTATAAATAATATGAAACACATGTCTGTCTTTTTATTGGGGGCTCATAATTAATATTCGATGAGATGACTAGATTCAATCTCCCCTTCTTTATGGTTTGAGTTCTAAGAGCAACTCCAATCTAACTCTCCATTTTTTCTTCACATTTAAAGAAAAACAATCTCTCTCTATTTGTCTTTCCTTATTTTTAAGTGAAAACTCCAATCTTACTTTTTATTTTTTCTTCTCAAATCCAAAAGATAAAAATACCTATTGAAACATTAAAAAAAATTTAAACAATTATCCATAATTATCTTAAAATAAAAATTGAATAGAGAAATAAATCAAATTGTGTGGTTTGGGTTATTATTGCATAAAAAAAAAACACAATATTTTACTCGTTGGAGAGCATTGTTGCCTCTCCACACCTGGGGAGTAAAAAATGTGTTCCTAGTTTTGTAGAGCCCATTGAGGAAGGGGTTGGAGCCCATTTCATCCACCACCTGCCTATAATGTGGCGAAGGGGATCAATTAGAGAGGGGGTTGGAGTTGCTCTATAACACTAAGTGTGATGGCATATAGTAAGTATTAGATAGATCAATTTTTGTTAGTATCTAATGGAAGTCTAACACATAACACATCACATGTTTACTATGTGAGATTTCGTAATCATCTAAACAACATGTTGACATAAACAAATAAAATTCAACACTGATTAAATTCCATCCCACACTTGGTCATTTCCACAATCATTTATAACATAATGGTTCTTATATTTTGGGTCAAGAAAGAAAATTCAAATATTAAGAACACAAAGGACTCATGAGTTATCTACTTAAAAATGGTAAGATGTACAAAATTGTTTTGGGTGTGCATGCATGATTATCTGATAAATATCACATAAAATGGATTTACTTTCATAAAAAAAATATAGCCATTTAGATGGCATTATATCATGATTGGATGCTATAATTTTATCGCATTTGGGATTCCGGTGGAACTGTGTTAAGGAAAATAGGTAATGATAGTAAAGTGTTGTTTTGAGACATCTCAAAAGCATGGAAATCTAGCATTCCAACGCTTGTTTTCTCATGAAAACTCAGACGTCGATGTTTTGTTTGGATCCGCGGTGACGTTATGCCGCATTCCCCTCCATGAAATCCATCTTACAATTGATCCAAACAGGGAATAACTTATACCACTGTGTTAAAAGCAGTCTAAAAACGTATACCGTTAGTGTGCTCTTGTCTTCCCTTTCAATTTTCTCTCCTCTACTTGTTTTGAGACAAGTTTCAGACTTGTAAATTCTTCTAAAAGTTATATAGCTAGGAAATTGTAGTAGTGAAGTAGAAGAATAGGAGCGAGATATAGTCTAATTTTCCTATTAAAAAACGTTATATAGTCTAAGTTTGTCTTTGACATGATCACCTTATTGGAGCAAAATTTCCACCACCACACGCACGAAAACAAATCGATCCCACTATTCCAATCGGATGGGGGGACCAGCTCTTGATATGATTATATGAACCTCGGGTCTCTCACAAATGACACTACAGAGACTTGTTCAAACCAACAAACAAACATAGGGGAGACAAGTCCAAGTCGAGGAAATTGAAGTAGTGAAGTAGAATAGGAGGGAAATATTATAGAAAAAGGGTGAATAAACAAAAAAATAAAAACAGATGTGTTTGAAGGGAATAATTATATATAATTATGTCAAAATTTGTAAGAATATATCATTCTAAAATTGTGTTAAGAAGACTCACATGTCAAATCATCTGTCATCACCTCTTATAAATTAATCAGAAATCCACAATTGTTAAATTAATTTTTAAACTTCTATAAACCTTTATTTACATCTTTTTTTTCTTTTATCGACAAAATATATATGATCAATTAAATAATAAAAATTATATTATTATATTTTTTAACGCATATAAATAAAAACACAACCAATTAGATGACTTATTTCTTATCTATACTGAAATAATTATCTATTCTAAAATAATTTATATCATGACCCTAACGATGGTCAATGTTTCCATAAATGTATAACTTCTTACTAAAAACTCAATATATGGAAAACCCACACTGACAAGGAATCCAAATCCAGTCAAGCATGGATTTAGTCAATATCATTAGTATTAAATTACACAGCCTATAAATCAAATTATACAGCATATGAATCGAACTGTACAATCAATTTTGGTGTACACGTTTTACTCTTCTGTTGGACATTGATGATACTGACTAAACCCATGTCAGATTTGATCTAATAGGAGAGGAGAACTTGTACCCACCAAATATTTTTACAGCTTGATTTATATTATATTTTTCTATTGATGTAAAATACGTTTATAATGGACTTTCTTTTTTCAGTGTATGATCTGAAGATAATTTTTAAGATGATTTTTAGAACTGGGTGTATGAAACTAGGAAAATATATATAAAATGAACTTCAAGCAAAAGTGAGCTATCCCCCATGAAAGTCACTACTTGACATGGAACATGCTGACAATTAAATATCACTCTTCCTTGGAAATTAAAGACAACAAAAGAAACTCTGGAGAGGCTTCCCAACCAAAGAAAAGTTGATGCGGGGACCACCGGTGGACCCTCTTTTCAATGGACGGTGATCTCCCCCCACAGACACACTAATCAACCACAAACGCTCTTTAGTCAAAATCATTTGAGTTTTTGGTAACGTCTCTCCTCCGGTAAGTAACGGTGACGAGGGCACATCAGTCATTTCATAATGTACGGAAAACACTTCGCAATCCCTTGTTGACTTCTTGTCTGATTTAATTTAGGAAAAATTCCAAATAACCCCCTCTAAGCTGAGTTAAATCCATATAACCCCCTGACTTTTCTTAAAATTCATGTAACCCTCTGAAAACACCTATGTAAATTCAAATAATCCCCTGAGTTAACCCTCATGAAAACACAGCATATCAAACCCCCGTTACAATGTGTTAAAAATACAAAAACTATTTGTAAATGATTATTTTACCCCTCTAAATAGATTGTAAAACCTTACTTGAAGGGATATAATTGTCATTTATAGGAGATTTTTTATATTTTAAATATATTGTATGGTTTTTTTGATATCTGAGATTACAACCAAAGTTAATCAAATAGAATGTTCGTAGAATCTCTTATATGTCAATAAAAATTTAACTCATAGGGTAATTTGGATTTACATGAGTGTTTCCAGTAGGTTATATGGATTTCATGAAAAGTTAAGAGATTATATGGATTTTAAGCAGTTTACAGGAGGTTATATGGATTTTTTTCTTTAATTTAATATAAGAAAATATCCACATAACTCTACTTAAAATCCACATACCCCGTGTCTTTTCCTGAAATCCATATAACCCCATGCCTTTTCAGTCATGATTAACCAAAAGAATATTCGCATAATATTCTTCAATTGTCAATGAAAATTTAATTCAGAGAGTTATTTGAATTTATATAGACATTTTCAAGGAGTTATATGGATTTCAGAAAAAAACAAGAGAGTCATGTGAATTTCCGACGGTTATATGGATGTTTCCCTGGCGCATTACACGAGACCCGACAGAGCCTATCCGCCGTCCATCGTCCTTTCCGCCTCGGGATTCGCGCAATTTAACGGGTATGACTTCAATGGATCAGAATCTTTCATTATACTCCAGTGGAAATTTTGTGTTTATTACACATACGAATGACCAGAAATGGATAGGATTTAAGCTAAGATATTAATTCTTAGATTCTGATCAAATTCAGATATGTATACGAAAATATAGGTAATCAAGTAATACATGTAAGTTATATAATTTAGTGTTTATTATATTTTCATGTATAATTATTCAAGTATCATTATCATATCATAAATACAATAATTATTTTGTGCTAATAAATATGAATAATATTTAATATATATAGTATTTTTTTAATAGGACATATTAATATCCGTCTCCTCACTTTGATTTGGATAATTTGTGACTTTTAGGATATAGATTCAGAGTGATTCTTATAATTTTTAAGATAATTGACATGCTAAATTTATGTCCTAACTTTTATTGAACTTACATTTAATGTGTTGAGTGAATACCTCATTATCCACATCTTTGTGTATAGATTTTATAATGACTATAAAGTGGTATAAGAACATCACTTACAAATCTGTCTAATATAATAATATTTGAATTCAGATTTTTTTTACTTAAAACATTCATAAATATTTAAAAAAAATTTTTTTTTTTTTTTGCGAAATAGGTAGGCCCTTTCTTTATAATTGATATGTAAATACATAATAGTTAAGAGTGATCAAAGTCATATTTTAAAAATAATAAAAATTGTATATGAGAATATGAAATATTAAACTTCAAACTGCTCATGTCTTTTAAACGTATTAACAAAAGTATATTTGTTATGTAAATTTTTTAAATTCAAATTATATTATTTACAAGATAATTAAATTTAAACTAGTTTATTGTACGCGCGCTGCGCGTAATAGTGAGTTTTGTAAAAATTATGCTAATGAAATGCATAGTCAGAACTGAAGAAGCAGTATTATTTTTATTTTTTAAATATATGGGACTGAATTCATAATTTCAGAAGTATTGTTATTTAAGTAGTATTGAGTTTTACAAAAACTATGCTAATGAAAGGAGTTGTAAAAACTATGCTAATGATTATCATTTTACTTGAGAAATAAAAATAATTTTTTTATAGGGATCTCAGTGGTCTAAAAAATTATTAGTTGAAATTTCATGAAATTGAAGTTTGGAAAGTGATGTTTTTTGTATAGGGATCTAAGTGGCCTAAAAAATTATTAATTGAAAAACATTGTCAAAAAAAAAGAAGAAGCTTGTTTTCACATTTGAAGAAAAATTGATATATACATATATATATATATCCAAAATCAATAAAAAAAAAGAACAAATTTCAAATTAAAAAATAAGACATCCATCAATAATTTTATTGGGCTGAAATGGATCCGATTTTATCTGTAATTTTTTTATTTATTAATGTGATTAAAATATTTTTATTTTATAATTTTATAGGTATCTTTATAACATGAAATGTGAGACAGATATTTGAATGCTTGCTCGGAAAGCTAAAAAAGGATGAGGTACGAGACTTCATGAAATTTGAAGTCCGAGAAGTCATGTTTTGAGATTAGGGGCTTGATTATAAATCTTGGAACGTGGAACAGTAACTTGTTTGTAACACGGATAGGGTCTAACTTGAAACTGATAGAATCTGGAGGTGGATATACAGAAAGTCTTGGAAAAGGTAAAATTAGCCGTTTTTTATAAGGGACCTGGTTATAAATATAAGGGACTTTTTCGTAACACATATAGGGGTCGTTTTATTAAACTTAGAGAACTTGGTAGGGATCGGGTTATAAATATGAAAGATGTTAGGGCCGATCTCCAGAAAGCCTGGGAAAAGACAAAACAACTGTTTTTATTAAGGATCTGGTTATAAATATAGGAGACTTGTTTATAACGCATAGGGGTTATTTTATAAAACTTTAAAAACTGGGGGGTTTATCTGAAAAATACCCCATTGTTTCGCAGGAATTTTTTGCCCTAATGTGTACTGCTGGGCGATGACCTGGCTGCTTAAATCTTAATGCGCTTTATAATAGAGTAGAGATAATGAATATGGGTTTTGTTAACAAGTGCCCTCAGGGCACTAGTTAATCCACATTAATTGTTCACTTTTTAGACAACTTAACAAATTAATTATGATATGGTTAAAAAAAATAAAAGATTTTTTAAAATACCAACAACACCCCTAATAAATTCACCACTTTTTTTTTCTTCCCTCCCACACCCAATTTTTTTCCTCTCTTGCACAATGTTTAAAAATAAAAAATGTTATAAGCATAAATAAAATATTTTCAAGAAAAATGTTCTATTTATGTAAAAAAAAGTATGTATATCAAACAATTGAACAATATTTTTTTGTGTATAAATTCGATTTTTTATATATTATTTATTATTTGTGAGTAAATCGGATATGAGAGGGAAAAAGAAAAAAAATATTGGAGAGAAAAAATAGGATATGAGAGGAAAGAAGAAAAAAAGTTGGTGAATTTATTAGGGGTTTGTCGATATTTTTAAAAAAATTTATTTTTTTATACTTATATCATAATTAATTTATTGAGTTATTTAAAAAAATAGCAATAAATATGATTTAACAAATACCCCGTAGGCACTCGTTAACAAAACCCAATGAAT
Organism: Acorus calamus; assembly: GCA_030737845.1. NCBI lineage: Eukaryota > Viridiplantae > Streptophyta > Magnoliopsida > Acorales > Acoraceae > Acorus > Acorus calamus. The sequence goes on along the minus strand of CM060862.1, from coordinate 6,760,596 downwards.
AAATACACTCACATTCCAATATCTTTGTTTGAGTGAATACCTCCTGATTATCCATATCTCTGTATATAGATTTTCTCTAATAATTGACAAGCATTAAATATGCCCCCAACACCCGGCGAGGAGGTTCAGGGGCATTTCTGTCAGTTCACCGCGTGCCGCGTCCGTAGAAATAAATACGCGCATTGGGACAAAACAGAGAGACCTTGTGTTTCTTTTGCTGTTTTTTTTTTTTTGGGTTTTTCAGGAAACAAAAGCAAGGACTCGAAAACAGCGATCGATCGATCGATCGAGACAATAAGAACAAGAAACCCTAATTTCGTGAATTCGCTCTCGATGGGGTTTGGTGTGCTGTAATGGTGGGACGATGAAGTGCAGGAGACACCCGTGCGAGCAAGGCGTCGGCGTCTGCGCTTCCTGCCTCCGCGAGCGCCTCCTCTCCCTCATCGCCGCCCAATTGAAGCTCTCAGAAGAAGAACAGACCAGTCAACGCTATCACCACCACCACCGCAGATCGGTCCGCCTCTCTCCGCCGCCAGAACTCCCCTCCTTCCCGAGATCCGTCTCCCCCTACATCTGCCGCGGCCGCCAATCGGTCGATTCAGACGTCGACGTCTGCCGCCCCCGCTTCTACAGCACCCCTCAGGTCGGCGGGCGGGGCGGTCCCCGCAGGAAGTTCTCCATCATCTCCTCCCTGTTCGGCTCCGCCGGTTCCCGGTCGGACGAGATTGAGCACAGATCGAAGTCGTCCTGGCTTTCTGCGCTCTTCCCTGGCCGTCGGAGGAAGAAATCCGCGGCGGAGGTGGCCGAAAGCGGCGCGGGGAGTAAGGGGACGTCCCGGGCGATGGAGGAACGGGGGCTGTCACCGGAGGAAAGGGATTCTACGGCGTCGGATAGCGGTTACTCGACGGAGTCGTCGAACGGGAGGCGGAGGCCGGCGATGACGCACCCGACGCCGATGCGGAGGAGGGGCTTGGCGGCGGCTCCGTTTCCGCACGTGCGGAACCTGTCGGGGATGGCCTTCTGCCTCAGCCCGCTCGTGTGGGCGAGCCCGAACGGGCGGCGGAACCAGACGCCCGAGTCGGTCCACGGAGAGTCGCACCACCGGCACGCGCCGTCTAGGGCTTCTTTGTGCGCCAATCGATCGAGGAAGATCGCTGACTTCGGGAGGTACCAACATTGACGGTTTTGCGCCCCCCCCCCCCCCCCCCCCCTCCCAATCCACTTTTTACTTGCTTAATTGAAAAACATCACAATTACATAGTTTATATATATATATATAATGGAGTGATCTTTGTTGGATTGTCCTCTCAGATTCGAAAAAAATGTTTTTTTTTGTTATGTATATATCAAATTTTAATATTAATTGGGAAGAATGGTTAGTTGGTGATGCAAGCACTTCTTTTTACAAAGACTCATTCATTCAAATTATAGGGGTAGTCAATTAAGATTTTCATTGACAAATTGTCCATGTCTATGGATTTGTAAATCTTGTGTTTTTCAATCAGGACATTGGTTCGTGGACAAAAAATCCAGTGTTATTCAACTGAGACATTATTTCATAGACAAAAAGTCAAGCGTTATTTGATTGAGACATTATTTCATGGACAAAAAATCTAGCGTTATTCGATTGAGACATTTTTTCGTGGACAAAAGGTCCAGCGTTATTCGATTGAGACATTATTTCGTAGACAAAAAGTTCAGTGTTATTCGATTGAGACATTATTTCGTAGACAAATAGTTCAGTGTTATTCGATTGAGACATTATTTGGTAGACAAAAAGTCCATCGTTATTCGATTGAGACTCCTCATAGTAGACATTTTGTCACGTGTTATTCAATTTAAACAGGATTTGTAAAGACTTTCATAAGTGATGGATTTTTGTGGATTTTTGTGGACTTTAGAGAGAGAAATACAAAGGAAAAAGTCATTTCAAAATCCCACCCAAATGAGTGAGATTCTCATGGACTTTTATTCCAGTATTATGAATATTTCTTCTTCTTTTTCTTTTAACAAAACTCATTTATGATTTTTAGGCCTTTCATATTTTTATTCACATTTTTTTCTTTATTTATCATCTTTTTTTTTTCTTCTGAATGTTCATTTGTATGAAATATTGCTATCACCTCGTATGTTTGATGAATATATGAGAATGGTAGATTTGCTTGTGTTGCAATCAATCATTTCATTATTATATATTATATAATATATGCCTAGATCATCAACAATTATTTTCTAAAATATAGATTTATCATATATTTGATTATATGTAAAATGTTTTATTTGATTTTCTTTGAAGATGCTTCTATTTTTGTACAATATACATGTTTTTTTTATAATGTTCAGACATATATAAAAATAAAAAGATATATTTAGGCATATGTATATATATGACTAAATATACTGATTACTTTTATTTTATTTTTTATTTAAGGTAATATAATGACTACTTTTATTTTATTTTATTTTAAGCAATATAATTTATGATGAATGTAAGATTTATGGGTTTGCTTGTGTTGCAATCAATTATTTTCATTACTTGTTTTTATCATGGCATTCTAGCAATATGCATTTCAGATAAGTGAATATTGATATTTACTATATTAAATTACATTTTATGTTGGGTCTGATGAGTTCTTTATTTGTTATTTAAAAATTCAAAAATATTATTGTGTTTATTAATAGAAATCCATATGTGAAAAGAGTCAATCTGTGAAATTCTATAAAAGTCAATGAGAGTGATTTGTGAAAGTCTGCAAATGTCTATGAAAGTCTGTGAAAGTCCATGAGAGTGATTTGTGAAAGTCTACAAATGTCTGTGAAAGTCTGTGAAAGTCAATAAGAGTCAATATCTGAAAGTCTGCCAATGTCTGTGAAAGTCCATGAGAGTCAATTTGTGAAAGTCTACAAAAGTCTATGAAAGTATGTAAAAGTCTGTGAAAGTCCATGAGAGTCAATCTGTGAAAGTCTGCAAAAGTCTACGAAAGTCTGTGAAAGTCTACAAAGTCTACAAAAGTCCATCACTTAAACAATGTCTACAGAAATCTATCAAAATCTGTATCGACTACCCCCATTAAACTAATAAAGCTGAACAGGATCACATGGGGTTGACGAGGATACATGCCCACTTTTTAAAAAAAAACGACTTTATGTGGGTTATATTAAACTCACGTGAAATCTTGAGTTGTGTAGGTTGGGTGCACTGTTTTGGAACCACTTTTTTTTGTGTGTGTCAACTGTTCTATCTGTGTGGCTAGATAGTAGATAGAGAGTCAACTAATCTTTGGATGATGTGTGATTTGCATTTTTTTGAGGACATGTGAGTAAGACTGATAACACTGACTGGATCCCACCATATTGAGGTAAATCTTGATTTTGTAATTGTGACAATGACTTGGTATTGCTGCCCATATTAAAGGCTTTGTCAGTAGATGGGGCACACTGAGGAGTCTAATTGAGTGGCATAAATAGTATGTCTGCAATTAAGTGGTGGGGTCGATCTAGGAATCATTGGAAGAAACTAGCAGCAGGTTTTACAATTTGGAGATGACATTAATACTTGGGAGGGGGTTGTATATTGTGAATTAAGGCTGGTGTCATAAAGATTATGAATGGGTTGGTTGCTGCTTTTGCATCAGACTTGGCTCTTAATAACGTGTCTATGAATCTGAAATGGCACACCATTTGTTACGAAATTTTTAATGCTTTTGTCATTGTCACAGTATTCCTTTTTGGTGCCGCCATCCATGTGAGTGTTTAGTGTCTGTTGTTGATCGTTGGGATCTGATTGTAACAGGAGCATTGATGATTTTAATATCAGTTAACATGAAACTGTGTTCATCATGAGTTGGCTCCAGGGAAATGATATGTTGCAAGGCTTAATTTCCTTAGGTGGATCTGTCAGTTTTTAATTTGATTTCTGATCTTCTTAACAAAAATGGAGAAATGGAAAGTAAAGTGAGGATGTTTGTTGATATAAGGCATTTGTTGGAAAGTTGTTCATCCGAGAAAAAACTGTAATTGCAACCTAATTGATGGTGTTATTTTTGAGGATCATCACTGTATAAAATCAAATCTTTTTTCTGCATGAAAGTGATTGTGTCAAGTAAATGATTATCACTTCTTGAAAAGGATTGATTTTAGCATATTGGGTACTTAATGACCATCTATAATACAATAAAGGAGACAGGATTGGTCTGAAAGAATCGGCTAAGTTATTTTTTCAGATATTAGGCATTCTACACAAGAGGAACAATATGAGGTTTGTTTGTCCTGGTTAGTTCAACCAAATAAGTTTAAATATTTCCTGGTTAGCTCAACCAAATAAGTAAAATATTTATAGACTATCTAGAAGGCTTACTTGTGATCTTTTTATTTACCCCAAAATATCCACAGATTGCATTAATTGAGTAATTGTTTTGTGGATCACCCACACCGGATGAGAAATTTTTTGTATATATAAATTTTGATACTAAAGCCTGTGAATTGATCAAACACAAATTTTCTGTGGAAAGTGAAAATTTGTGTTTGGTTTGGTATAGTTTTTTTTTTAACCCCAAAAAACCCACAGAATATATCAATTGAATGGTTTTTGTTAGGTTATCCTATATATATAATGATATTAAGAGCCTGTGAAATTGATCAAACACAAATTTTAAGTGGAAAGGGTGGTGAGTGAAAAGGGTGGTTGGTTGGTGGTAGAAGGACTTTTTTTTAATAAAAAGAATCATGAACTGAAGTGTTTCATTATTGTGAAAAGGGTCTCATGCCAATATTTTTTTAAATGGCTTATATCAGACAGAAGTACAGGCGTGGAATCACGTTGAAGGTTGGCTAGGCCTTTTTTATTTATTTATTTTAGAACTGTTATTTTTGTATTGGTACATGTAGAAACTGCTAATTATTGTGTGATATGTGATTTACATTTTTTGATCGGGTCAATTAGGATTAAATCATTTAAATGTCAACCATGTAATGGTGACATCGACTCACGCCGGTGTGTCGTGCGCATGTAAGGCTTTATTATAGAGTCCATTTGCATTGAAGTGGTGGGGCATATTCTGGGAATAATTGGATGAAAATAACGGGGGGGGGGGGGGCTATTACCACCCCATGACATATCCACCCCACCCCACATTAAATAATTAAATAATATTGTTGTTATTAGTTTTTAAATGTAACTCAAACTCACCCCAATCATTGAATCGACAATTAAGATGTCAACAAACGTTTATATTATCGTCACTAGTACTGTCGATGTATGTAGTGGACCTACTGTCTTATTTTGCTTGATTCGACAATCCCGATGTTGACAGAATTTCATATTGTCGACATTATTATTGTCAATGAATGTATTGAACCTACTGTCTTTATTCTGCTTCATTCAATCCAAGTGGTGATAGAAGTTGATATTGTCGACATTACTATTGTCGATGTATGTACTAAATGTCTCAGTTCTGCTTGATTCGACAATTCAACTGTCGACAGAACCTAAGATTGTCGACACTGCTAGTGTCGAACCAAGCAGACAAGGAAATTAAAACTGTTATCTGATTTAGTTCTGGGCCAGTGATTGCTCAATATCTATCCATTTAACCAATACATTTCAAACTCATTTATACTAAATTTATTTGGTTTCAAATGAGCATTATATTGACTAACATTCAATAAGATTAAAAAACATTGCACATTAAATGAATTTTCAGCCAATGAATCACTCACAACTCGATAGTCATGGTAATATTTAAAATTCATAAACTCATAATTTTTTAAATTCAAACTTGGTAGTCATCATACCCAAAACTAAGACTGCCAACCATTCAATAAAAAAACTAGTAAATCATTCAAAGGTTACCAAATTTGGGTGACTAATTGATTGCCTTGAGATGCAAATTCATATGAAAAGTGAAATCCGATCTTTTTTTTCACTACATTCTGTCTAAGCTACCACCATTCCAAGTATTACATGGTATTCAACAACACACCCATTTTAAACTGATCATATCTTTGAAATGCTGAAATAACATATGGAAACATGGATTAAAGTCATCTTTAAACTGAAGATCAACAACACACTATTTTTAAAGGCACACCATCTTTTCAAAAAAAAAAAAAGGCACACCATCTTTCTAATGTTGAAGTGACACATGGAAATTTACATCAATGAACCAATGATAAATGTGTTTTCATTCATGATTCATTTCCATTATCAATTTGCAAAACCTAGGGTTCTCTAAGAAGACCAGCATATACATTCTAACAAGACTAACACATTTTACAACTAGAAACACATGAAATACACTGAAAAGCTACAAAATACATTAAAAAAATAACTAAACAAACACATTAAAGAAAAAGGAAGAAGGTTTGGAGAGCTTGTTCATGCAAGGGAGTGAGAGAGGTGGCCATGAGGGAGACACAACAAGGAAGGAGATGGCAACGACCACTGAAAGGTGGGGGTACAAGGATGGCCATTAGGGGAGGGGCTTGGACCAGAGAGAAGAAGAGAGTGAGAAAGAGGATTGAAAACTATCGGGGGTGGGTTTGGAACCTGTAATCCTATTTATTTATAATGGGGTGGGTTTGATTTTTATAAAAAATAAGATGGGTGGGTTCACAAACGGGGTGAGTTAGATAAATATTGCCCCCCCCCCCGGAAAATACATTGAGAATTAGTGCCAGTAGCTTTTAAAGGGGGCATGGGTTGGTTGGCAGCAGCACCTATTTTCCAATTTTTGCATCAGACATAGCTTTTAATGAGGACGACTCTTCATTATTACAGAAATAGCACATCATCTGTTGTGAATGATTGATACAGTTGTGATTTTTCATTGTCATGGTACCTAATTTTCTGTTCTCTATGAAAACTGATTGTAGCAGTTGTGTATTGGAGGGATTCAATTAGTGTTGGATCTCGTCGATATCAAAAATATCTCCCCCCCCCCCCCCCCCCCCCCCCCCCCCAAAAAAAAGGAAGAAGGGAGATGAAAAAAAATCGAAGAAAAGAAAAATTTAGAGAAAATATATACATATTTATTGATGAATATTTTGCATAGTTTTTGTAAGAAATCTTACATGAAATGATATGTAAGAGGGGTTGGGAAATTAGGTTTAATTTATTGGAATATGTAAGTCATAGATGGGTCAGTCAAAATTTTAAGATCACTACAATATGCTCATCGAAAGTGGATAACTGGAAAAATAGTTTGGCTGATGTTAAAGTTATTCTATTTATTTGAGAACTTTAAAGCTGACTGATGTGACTATCCCACTTGCAATTAAATATTAATATTTATCTGCACTAACTACATGGGTTAGTTGTAACTAATTTAGGATTATGATTTTATATTTATTAGTCTGGATGATTGACTGTATACATTGCATAATCACACATGGTAGGTTGTTTTTATTTTACATGTTTGTCAAAAAGGGTGAGGCCAGGTTACAACTAACACACTATAAAAGAAAAAAAAAATGACAGCAAATTATTTGGGTGCATGCATTTAGCATTTAAAATACCTGATTTACATGCATTTGGAAACATTTTTTGAAGGATAGGCTATATATGATTATATAATGCATATGTATTTGAAGTCACATATGCTGAAAATAGTACTACTTTGAAATTGGATTGAAACGAATTCAACCTGGATTCCACTTATTTCCACCTGATGTTGAAACATATAAACAGAGTCTGTTAAGATATATTGAAAGTTGAATCATCTGGGATGATCAAGTTTTAATTTGTACCTTGATGTAAAAATCGATGGATTACATTTCTGATTATGCTCTAAAATGACTAAATTATCGAGAAATACTCTCAACCTGATTTTTCCATAAAAGTTGTTTTTTTTAAGTTATAACATAAAAAATAAAATTTGAAATCAAAAGTTCAAATTCTAAAATACTTGCGAGGAACTGATTATCTAAATTGATTTTGCAAAAGCAAAATATTTTTATTATTAGTTGTAAAGATGACTTGATGATTGACAAGGTTGTTTGTGGATAGAAAAATGTTTTTTTTTTTTTGTTGAGATAATTATAGAAATTGTATTTCAAGCGTAATAGCATCGTAATACAAAGTCTGAATGGAAAGAAAGGAGGAAACAGGACATGAAAAAGCTAAAGAAAAAGGAGTACAAAAAAGAGAAGTGCACGGACTAATAGAAAAATTTTAGACAATTTCTCTACGCAGTTCACATATTTTAATTTTTTTAAAATAATATATAATATCAATTACTAAGATATAAATTTTTATACAAATAAAACATATAATATAATTGTAACGCTCCACATTTACCTAACCGCTTATCGGACGGTAAATGTGTCGCTACTAAACTTAATCCAAATACAAGACCAAAATTTACAGCCTTTTTTTTTCTTTTACTTGAAAAAAAAATAATACTAATATAATAAAAATTGAAAGTGATAAAACATAAAAACAATATCCAAAAGTTACAAACCACTAACGGTCTTATAAAATATCAGAGTCTGACATAAACAAAATACTAGAATGAAAAGACATACTAAACCGCCCCTGTGGGAGCCATTGAAACTAAACAAACCTAAATAGTTGATTGCAACTATAATTTATCCTCGAACCGCTACGTCCAAGAAATTTCTGAAAGATGCGAAAATTCCAAACTTCATCTTAATCCTCAGAATACACAATACCTGGTTATGAAACAACCAGCCCATATCGAATAGGTTGAGCAATTAACTCAGTGAATAAGCCCACTGACAAATTACTTCATATGATAGTTACATATAAAAATAAGGTTTTATGAAAATCATAATTCATTTAATAAATATTTTATTTTATTAAATCAATTTAAAATCATAAACTTTAAAAAAATATTTTAATGCACACGTGGCCCAAATCATTGGCCCACATCAGAGAAATCATGAGAGTTAAAAAAAAATCATTATATATATATATATATATATATATATATATATATATATATATATATATATAGGGAAGTGATTACGTGCGGTCGGTGCGTCCGCGATCACGGGCCGTCGATCACGGGTCCATCGCATCGGACGGTCGGGTGCGAATCACGTCGACCGTTGGATGCGATGGACCCGCGATCGGACGGCCCACGACCGCGATCGCACGACCGCACCTCATCGGTCGCGTATATATATATATATATATATATATATATATATATATATATATATATATATATATAATAAGAATTTTTTTAAAAAAAATCAAATTAAATTCATGAGGTTAATAAAATATAGTTTTACTGCAATCACGTGGCCCAATCCTTGGTCCACGTCATAGAAATCATGCAGCTTAAATGATATGACCGGGTAGGGTTCTCAATCGGAAGAACCCTTCCCCAAAACAGGTGTGCCAAGCCCCAAGCGACTAAATCGCTCAAAAAACTCCCTCGAGGAGACGTCGGATCTAGAAGACGCTGATGGGTCGCCGCTGCCATCACTACGAGAAAACCAGCACAGGATGCCCCGGTTGCTGCAGACTCCAAACAAATGAATCCGCCACTGCAAGGAATGCTTTACCTCACCCCTCACCAATCTTGGGACTCTTCGAGTCCTAGACCTTCCTCTCCAAATGCGAAATACTACGGGAGGATTTATTCCAGAAAATATGTCATGATATGCATCTTGATAAAATCTCCTAGGACTAGGTTGTCTCCACTAGTCCTAAATTTTTCCAAAACTCTCGAAATGAAAATCTTTAATCCAAATATTATTTCGAAAGCATAAGTATCAGAAAATATGTTATGTTAATTCTTGAAACATGAATAGCATAATTCATGCTATTTTAATGACATGATGAATGAATTAAATCATGCAACTTCATTCAACGAAAATACAATTTGATCAATGTGAAGAAAATATCCAAATCATGCAAATTTATCAAAATATAAATGCATGGATGACACATAATATCACACAAATATGATTGGCATATGAAATTCAATGTTATAGAGCAAAAGCTCACACAAAATAAATCGATAGGCCTACTCACCTTCGGTTCACGCAAGCATCAACGATACACACTCGCACGTTGATAATTTAGCATAATAATTATACAATAATAGATCAGAAACAATCAATCACGACCCAAACAACTGACAACCAACTTATAACAGCACTACGCCCAATAATCTCAAAAGCCGATATCTTATAGACCTACAATCAACAACTCACTTCAAAGTCCTAATGAAAATCCTAACTTCGAATAAATATTAGAATACTCATATACTCACAATGATCCGATCCGATAATCAATATCCATTTATTCTATAAGACCCATATGATCGATCAATCCTCGAATAAATATTTGGACAAATCCAATAAGGCTCAACTATAATTCCATGATCGAGTAACTCAAATCCAATCAATATTCATTGATCCCACTAAACCAAATTATCGATTTAAGATTCTATTTAAGTTCTCAAGATCAATAAAATCATTAAAACCCGCAAAACAAACTATACTTCATTAAACATCAAATTTGGGATCATCTAAATCTCTAACATTCATCAAACTTGGTCATCAAGCTAAATATTTGAATTTCAATGAACTACACATAAATCTTTCAAAAACCATAACTTTCTATCCATAACTCCGAATTGGACGATTAATGATTCGTTGGAAAGCTCTTTTCAAAACCTATTTCTGTTTGTCAAATACATTTTTTCCAGAAACGACTCTATCATAGTCAAAAACACGATTTACGTCCAAGCATAAAATCAACCCGAAAATGGCCATTAAATCCCCAAAACTAATAAATTTAATTTGATCTTAAGAATTCCTTTGAGATTCATAAAAATCAAATCAAATAATCATTAAATTAAATCAATCAAACCCTAACCCTAATCCATCAAATTTCTTCCCCAAACAATTACTTGACGTAATCATATCCTAACAAAAATAAATTAAAACTAACAAAATCAATAGGGAATGATATCTCACCTTAGATCCGGTTACACCACCCACCATCTCCATCTAGGGTTAGGTCATCACAACCCTTCATAACTTCTGAGATTTGGATGAAAAACCCTAACCCAAACATGTTATTTAAAGGGGTTTACCGAAATTACAAAACGACCCCTGAGTGTTTCCAGTTTACAATGACGTCCCTATCCGATTTACAAACAGATCCCTATCTGATTTACAGAAAAGTCCCAGAAGGCTATAAAAATGTATTATGGATTCGCAACTAGATCCCTAGGCCCAATAACTTGACACTAAGCCTAAAAATCAAATTTTCCGAACTCTGAATCTCACCAAATTTCAACCAAAGTATCTTAACACTATAAAGATCTACAAAAAAATATAAAATAATTATTTCAACATCAATTTATAATTATCATAATTATAAATTAAATTGGACCCATTTGGGCCCACCGTCAAATCTGAAAAATGAAATATAAAAAATCAAATTTTAAAATTTTCATTATATATTTAAAATAAATATATGAGGCCAAAAAATACCAAAACGTTACAACTCATTTTTTTAAAATGTGAAAAAATTTCAAACAGAGGCACATCATTGACATATGGGATTGCTGCATGGAACAAAATAAGGTGAAATATTATTTTCAATTTCTTCTGTGTTCTCGAATGAAGAGTAACATATTGTCCTCATTTTTTTGAATCCGAACCCCATATTTAATGGTCATTTTGAATCTACTTGAATAAAAAAAAGTAATGTGATATTAAAATAAATTTAAAATTATAAATATTAAGATATCCATTCTATAATTTTACTATAAAAGTTTATATATATTGCTTATCGGTTTAATTTCAATGATATTAATTATTCAAAAAATTTAAATAATTCTTACATTTTTCTTTTGTTTTACTATTTTTCATAAACGAAGAGAAACTTTGAAATAGAAGGGCCCCTTTGATAAAACAATTGGGATTCTGCTTTCAATTAAACAGAAAATTCAAACGTGTTATCAAACGGGTTTCGAAAAGTTAGTTTAATTAAAAAATTACTTACATCTTTTAATGCAAAAATATTATTTTTTAAAAAAACACATAATCAAAGTCTATTTAAATCATTTTATTCAAAATCTTATTTTTCAAACGTGTTTACAAACGGGCGCTTAATTTAGAGATGGGTGTGTGTAAATGAATATCCGTTTTATAAAAAGATGTATAAAAATGATATATGGTGTGCAAAAAATTGCAAATCAATTAATTATTTTAGCCCTAGGCAGCGACATAACCAATTTTTCCTTAGATAAATTATTATTTTAATATTGATAATTAATGAATAATAGTCTTTTTTGTTGTATTTTTAAATCTTCAAATTTAGAAACATGTTGTTTAGTTGACCATTGATAATTACAAATAAAATATGAATACTATGTAGATAAAGATTTACAAAGAATAAAAAAAAAATTTAAGAGTGATATCCATCATTTATTACAAACAAATAAACTTTTAGTGTCCGTTTGGGTAGAGGCAAACTATTATAGATTTTATATTTATTCCAGGAATAAATAACTTTATCAATGAAATATGTGATTTTATATTTTGTTGTATTTTTTTATTCTCATTGAGAAATGTAATAATAAAAGTTGAGTTATTTAGTTGATAAAAATAAAATGTGAATAATGTGTAAAAAATTAATTTGATATGTGGACCACATTGATGTATAAGTGATGATGACGGGTGATTTGATGTAATGACATATAATTTGACAGATGAGTCTCCTTATACTAGTGGATGAATAATACAATTTCAAGGGAGACCTTAAATATAAATACCAGTTTATTCTCACCTACCTATTTATTCTCTCTACCCAAACACCTGTTTTTTTTTTTATTCTCTTTCCCGTTTGGATAGCGGAATTAAGTTATTTTGGATTGATAATTATGCTAGTATAGATAACAAATCTACAGAAATATGAGATTTTCTGTTTGGTTGTCTTTTTTTTATTCTCATTGAAAAACGTAAGAATAAAGATTGAGTTGTTTGATTGATAAAGAATAAAGTGTAAAAAAGTGTAAAAAAGTTTATTTGACAAGTGTGTCATTTGATATATAAGAGGTATTGATAGATGATTTGATGTGATAAGATATAAAAAGTTGATTTGACACGTGAGCCCATGGATATAGATAAGCTAAATATAGCTTATCCTAGGGATTATTTAGAATTGTTATACTCTTTTACACTCGTTTAAACTGACTTAGTAATATCAAGTTATACCGTACAAACAAACAACCATTTTCCCTATCCATTCTTATACCACCCTTATATCACCCTTAGACTCGTTTATTCCGCTTTCCAAACGAGGGCTTCTATTATCACATGTTCCTCCTCTATTCCTCTACCCAAACGGGGCATTAGCTTATTCACTCACGTTCTAACATAATCTCTCCTTGTTCCACTCTACTCGAATAGGGGTTAAGTTAACAGGGGGTGTACAAACAAAATAGGGGGTGCAAATATAGGCATCCCACGAAAAATCGCAAACCATAAATAAAGACCAAAAAGCCGTGAAACGTCTATCCCCACGTCCCCCATCTAACAATGCCACCGTCGATTTCCAACCCTCAATCCCTCGCCGCCGCTATCACAGCCGTCGGTCTCGTGATCCTCCTCCTCCTCCTCCGCTTCGCGTACGTGACCTACCGAACCGGACGACCCCATCGAACCCCACAGCGTCGGCGACTCAGGACCCTCATCGTCCTGGGATCCGGTTGTCCTCTCCGATCCGTGACCCTCTCCAAAACCCTAAGTTTCCATTCTTCGTGGTTGGTCAAAATTTCTCATCTTTGAATGGTCGGTGACAGGCGGACACACGGCGGAGATGATCAATCTGTTGGAGGTGCTGCCGAAGGAGCGGTTCGAGCCGAGGGTCTACATCGCCGCCGCGACCGATAACATGAGCCTCCAGAAAGCTAGGGTTTTTGAGTCCTCTTTGGGTTCCCAGGTTTTTCTGATCATTCCCTCTTTTATTGTTATGTTGAACAAATGCAGTTTTCTTGAATTTTTTTAGGTCAATTGCATCCATTGTGTTTTGATTTCAGCTCAGTGTTGTTACTTGTTCTGGAATTGAAATAAGGTAGAACAGAAATAGGGATAGTTAGTCCCATTTCCATTCAATTATATTCCGTGTATCCAGAACATGAATAAAGTGCAGGTAGTTGTTACTTATTCATTTTTTTTATATATATGTGAATGAAGACAAAATTAATAGATTTGTTATCCCCTAAAATTAGAATAACTTATTCTTAAAATATTGTCCTTTACCAAATTAATGCCTTATTTGGCAAGGGGGTATGATTTTGAGGTTAAATTATCTCAATTTTGAAGGGTAAAAGTTTGTCGATTTTGTTCTAATTCACATTCGTTAAAATCAGGATAAAAGGAAAAAACCAGGGACCATTATCCACATTTTATCTTTTTTTTTTTTTAATAAACAGGTATAGGATAAGTTGTTCTTTAACCCTTGCCCTGACACTTATCCGCTTATATCAAACTAAAGTAGAAAGGTTGAATTAGGATTTGGAATAGGGAAGCTTCCATTGGGCATGCTTAACCAAATGGAATAAAGGTGCGAGGCTGCGACTTAACACTTATTGTTATTCCTATTCCAGTTTTGGACTTTTTCATGAAAAGGGATTTGCATTTGATTGTTAACCTTTTAAAAATTTTAGTGATGTTGACAATGCAAAATCCATATATCCATTGGGAAGAAAGTTCAAAAAACTCGTCGTTTGATTGAAATTGTATGGTTTGGTAGCATATTCTGATAATCGAGTATACTCAAAAGAAAAAAAATTACATAGAGCCGTAATGAGTTTCCAAATTATTTATAAGCGGGAAAAAACGATAATGAGATTAGAAAGACATGGAACATAAAACTATGAGGCAATTTTTTTTATATCCACCTGGAACATACTGGAAGCTCTTCACAGTGTTTCATTTTTAGTTGCAATATTTTCAGCTTTGATTTTGCTACCAGAGAATTTAATGTTACCATATCTCATATTGAATGGCGATTCAGGTAGAGGTAGCTGAGTTTCACCAGGTTTATAGGAGCCGAGAAGTCGGTCAATCTTATATAACTTCTGTTGGAACAACTCTATTTGCAATCAGTCATGCGCTATGGCTAATATTCCAAATTAGGCCTGAAGTGGTATGCGTTGTTTTCATTTTAATCCAATCTTAATAGTAATGAATGTGGTTGAAATTCAATTTATGGTACTTGGGGATACTGTCTTTTTTTTTCTTTCAGATCATCTGCAATGGTCCTGGGACTTGCATACCGCTCTGCATAGCTGCATTCTTTTTCAAGGTTAGCATCATTTTGGCACTGTCTCAATTTCATGAAATAAATTTTTTTTTCTAGATGAAAAAAAAAGTGCTCCATAGTTACCTGATTGTTTCTATATATGAAGTGTTATCTTATTCTTAGAATCATTTGTTTGCATTCTTGAAACCCATTATAAAGGTGTTCTACAGACTACAGATTGTAGTAATTTGGATTACTCAAGACAAATAAGTGCTCAAAAAATTAAAAGATTTTGGATAATGTTAGGGACAATTGCACTTGCAGTCCCCACATGCTTTGATTTTTAATTAAGTATATTTCACATAATGAAGCATGTACCTTCATAAAAAATTTGAAGTATATGCTCCGAAGAATCTTATATACTCTCTTGCACAAAAAATAAAAATTCACATTCTTCGTCAAACAAAAAATAAACCTCATTAGCATAATGGGAATGCATGAGGGGCTGCGTATAAGGACTTCATGTAACAGTGTCCAAAGGTTTTTGTCAACTATTTCTGAGAAAAAAAAAACTGTCCTCATTTTCAGAGTTATTTTGGTTGGTCATGTAGTTTACTTAATTATTTAAGTGGGAATTTTTTTTATAATGTGTTAGATGCTTTCATGGTATGTAATTTTTTATTTTGATTTTTCTCATATATTCACTTTCCCTACTGCAGTTATCTGGCCTTAGATGGTCATCCATATTTTATGTTGAGAGCATAGCAAGAGTGAGGAAGCTCTCCTTGAGTGGTTTGCTGCTCTACAAGTTACACCTAGCCGACCAGATCTTCGTTCAATGGCCACAACTGCAAAAGACATACCCAAAAGCGCACTATGTTGGTCGTCTCATGTAGTCAACACTCCCACTATTGCTTGTACTTGACCCTGGTACTCTTCACCCCCCCTGCTTTTTGTGCTATAGTAAAATTTAGCTAATATAATGCCATGTTCAGTCTGCCAATTGTGTGGCATGCACTGTGTATTATTCGTTGATGCTTATATTGAGCTTGTTGTTTACCCATTAGAGAAGATCTCATTCATGATCTTGTTGGGTTCATTTTAAGAACACAGGTTGTTCACATCAGTGAGACACTAGACTTTGGATCCTTGAATTGTCCAATGGCAATGTCCATAGTGTGTCTTGAGTAAAGTAGAAAATCCTCGATTGAAGGATTGATTTTCTTCTTGAAAATGGGAGGACCACCACCTAGAATTGAATTATAACTGAGATTTTAGTATCATATATTTTGAGCTCCAAGATTTTGTTTTCATGTAACTCATTTTTTTTTAACATTCATTGGCATCCCTGTGAGGTGCCTTATTGCAATATGCTTCAACTGTAAAATGTGTGAACCATTCCAGCTAACATTTTCATTTCCATTGGTAACAAATTTCCATAGATTTAGATATGAAAATTATTGATACAATGAAGTGGTTTAAGTGTCAAACAGGTATTCCTCTTCTAGTAACTGAAATCTACTTTCCTCAAATAAAATCTTTCAAATATAATTACTTAAATTCAAATTTGAATTTTTTTGAGATCTAGAATGAATGTGGATATTTTTCGGTTAGTTGACATATCTAATTATAGACACTAAGTACATGTTAGAGATAGAGAGGGTACCACAAAAAAAAAATTAAAATCAGGACTTTAAAGCTTCTATCACTTTCAGAGTGGTAGAAAGTCATCTAAATTTTGAAAATTATGATAATCATACAAGATAATTGAATGTGAGCAATATATAACAGCATATAATTTTATAATATATGTCAGATTTGATATGCATATTTATTTATATTTTTTGGATACACAGGCTTGCTCAAAATCTTGACCTATTTGATGCAAAAAAAAAAAGTGTCTTGTGAAATTTCTCAACCTTGATGTGTGACATTCATTCAGAAATTTAAAGAAATGGTGTTTGATACCTTGTGATACTTTTCTTGTATAAAACAGAATGGACAAACCTGGAAATTAAAAACAAATCTGTACCTTAACAGTATATGGATCTCAGTGAATTATAAAAATCCAGACAAAAACTGTACACAATCATCCCCTCATGTATAAAATACAGAAAATACATTACAAAGATATATGAAGGCAAATTAAAAAAGGATGCCTCTAACATATTGAACCACTATCACACCAATAGAAGATCTCACCTGGAATACATGTATCTATTATACTCATGGTATCTTTAGACCGATAAACACGTATAAAGAATACACTTTGTATATATAAAAGAAAAAAAACTCTGTAGTTAAAAAGTTATATTAGTAGGAGATTGTGAGCTCTTCTGGCTGCTTATGTTTCTGTAGGAGCACGGTCACCTGGCCCAGCAAGCATGATCTGAAAATGCGGTCGATTCAATTATGCAAAATTATATGAAAATTGGGGCTCAGTGAGCATGAACAAATGTTTTTGAGTAATAACCATGTTGAGTGGTAAGTGATTCTTACATTACAATCAAATGCAAACCTACGGGCGAGCATAATTGCTGCATTCCTTTCTCTGTCTGATTCAAAGGCTAATGTGAAGGAGAGCCCTTTTTTTGCTTGCCAAAACAAAGCCTGAGCCGCAGCATTACCACCTCCTCGAATCCCACATAGCTATATAAGAAAACAAGGGAGAAACATTAGATTGTTATCTTGGAATCCTCCCACTCATTTGAAGAACAGGAGCAATACAATCTCATTGCCACATAACATACTGAATTCACAATACTTCATGCCAAAATGCCCCTTTCAAGTATCACGATTACTTCTATAAGTATATAATTTTCATATGAAACGGGAAAAAAGTTTTCATGGAAACATCATGAAATTTGGTAATCTCACATTACATTTTCTTGACACCACAGATCTATAAGAGCATCTGACTGCATGTTAATTGCTTTGGATAAACTGTAAAAATGCATACAATAACTAGATAGCGGAAAGAAATAGAATAGGAATCACTTCTATCGTATAATTTAATTAGCTTAATATACTAATCGCCCCACGTGGGGCTGTAAAGGTGAGTATCAGGCCAATATTTTTCAAAACAATGCAGTGTGATATGATATAAATCGAACCATCTCTATATTCAAGGGATATCTTGACTCTTTCCAACATTTGTCATCCACTTTTCCCAAAACAAACCTATTTCAAGTTGTGGTCATCAAGGATGCCCATATCAGAGAAAACAAATCGCTCAGTGTTGCTTAAGAAGAAATATCTATTGTTTTAATTAATCCAGAAATAAGAATACGTCCATTCATTTGATTGATCTTTCTGGGCTAATCTTATTTAGTTTTTTATGTCAATCTAATGACTTGATGTGCTCATGTATTCTGATGCATGGTTCACAATTATTTTTAAGTTTTTGTGAGATCACATCATAAGTAACTTATAATACAAATGGCTAGCAATAGCATAAAGAGTAACTTAATTGTCTTAGGAGTCTCTTGTTTTCATGCATTTGTGAATGCTATATTGTGGATGCCTGGCTCGGATATAGATGGAAAATGTGAGACCTTCATGTACAGACATAATGTATATGTTTTTTAAGAATCACTTCTGTTATACCATACTATCTGAACTTAAATCAAATAAATTGCGAGTGTAATTACTTACCTGCATTGATGTGGAATATTGTTCATCAGCCTTGGTATTTCTTCCTTTACACAGTTTTATTCTCATCTTTCCCACATGAAATACATGTATGGAATTCAATGAATAATCCTGTCCATTCATTTGTACAATAACCACCTGTAAATGCAACACAGACAAAGTGAAAGAGTAAGAATGTAAACACAGCTATGGACCAACTATGCTTGCTCTTATTGACAATAAAAGTGACCAAAAGTGCCCAATACAATGATCCTGTCCATTCATCATGGAGAGAAAAGTTTCTCCGTGCATATAGTTGTACCAGAGTCATCATGTGTACTTTAGGTATACGGTTACTTGTGCATATGTGCACTATAGTAAGGTTATTCTAGCCAATTTTCAAAGTGTGATTAGTTTGTCAATAAAAAAATCTAGATCTATATTCTTAAAATTTATAGCTTCTAAGTTGTCTTCTTAGTTGTATTCAATAAAATGCACATCATGGCAGATGAAAAACATCAATATTTCTTTGAAAAAGATGCAAGAATAAGTAGTGTCTTCTGAGAGGGGTATGTAACATAATATAATTCATGTTGATGTTAATCTTGTTGGTAACAAAAATAAGTATGCACAAAAACGTTTAACAATTTGATTCACTAACACAATGAACTTTAATATAGAGATGTGAAATCCAAATTTCACGACTTCATCATCATAAGATACATTAAACAACTGCCCATGATCAGCGAGCTTGTGAGGATTTGTTTTACACATGTTATCAAAGACATTGATTAAAGATAAAGCACAAATTTTTATTTCTATATTTTCGAATAGACGATGAGAGGTTTGAAATGCAAAGACTTACGTTAAACTCAGTGTCAGCTTTCCTCATGAGCGCCTCAACATAATTTCCCAATCCAGCAGCTGTACCAGACAATTAGATAATGAAAAACTTTAGCCAATCTCTAAGACAATACAAAATGCATCAGAAACATAAAATCATTGGACCAAAATCTAGCAAGTAGCAGGGAACCCAGTTACTTCTAATTATTACACATCTTGCCAGTTTCAACATCACTGAAACAATGAAAGTCTGAACACCTTTTATTGAAACAAATGGAGGACTTGTAGACATTTTTTTCCCCCCAAGGAAGAGATGACATAATATTTAATAAAATTCTCCCCCACAAAGGCATCAATAAGAACAAATTTCACTATCATCCAGGGTAAGGTGCAAAAGAAAATAAATAAATAAATAAATAAAATAAAATAAATTTATGTTTACAATGGAGTCCATATAAACAAAACAAGCACTCAGAAGAATATTTTGATACATGATGCAGAAATGCCCACTAATCTTCTAAAAATTAATAACCAAGGTGTTCTATTCGTAGCAACAGAAATGGGTGTCGATCTGTCAGGATGAGTTAATCAGCTCAAAATATGCATGGTCTTTTATTTCTATATTTTCCATACTTTTTTGGTAAAATTCGATATTTTCCATACTTGTATAGTAATTAGGCATTTTCCCATCTCTTGATTATCCTCGTGCTTTAGCAAACTTGACAAGCACTTGTCAGATATACCACTATGGAGCCACAAAGTTTATAAATTCAATCACAGAATAAAAATAATCAGACCGATACCAACCAGGATCAATTGGACCAGTTGTTGTCACTGTAACTCTCTTGTTGTTTGAAATAATTTCTGCTTGCAAATATCGCCCAACATCAAATGGTTCTAGAGCATAAATAGGTTTTATGGCCCCTGCATATGACAAGAATATTGATAAATAATGCTAGTAAGAGAGTAACACTAGAAAACAGATATAGTAAGCTTCACGCATTGAATACCTGAGATTAGTTCTTTCTTGCTTTCTTCAGACAGAATGCGGAACCATTGAATAGAACAATTTGAAATGTCTGGAGAAGAATTCGTGCAAGGAATGATTCGTAAACAAGAACCTAAACTTTCAGACCCATCAAGGTCATACAAATGGGAGTTGTCATCAAGTTTTTTGTTCATGGCCAGCTGACAAGTAAAAAATTGTAAGTTTAAATATATTACTCCAGTAATACTCTTCCAAATCAAACTTCATAAATAGGTAGAACTTCCATTAAAGAACTCTGAGTATCTAAAAGTAGAGCAAAAGAGACACAAGATGAAGAATGCAGTGTGGGCATTTGCTTATGGAGTGACATAGTAAGAAATTATAAAAATCCTTTTCTTCCTTCCATGTGCAAGATTTTGATATAATAAAAAAATACGCCATTGTTATTTCACAATATCATTTGTATCTCTGCATCTCCTTTCCTTCCTCCAAAGGATCAAGAAGCGTAAATTACACACCACAACAACATTATTAATTACATAGGAAATGAAAAAATAACTAACTCTTTGAAAACAACATAAATAAATAATCCATTATAAAATTTGTTAGGAACCATCATGCTCTATTATGCTGTAAAATGAGGGCATAGAGGATTAATGACGGACCTCTTTTCGCAGCTGAATTGCATACATGGATTTCTCCGCAATCTGAATCCGCAATGCTTGAAGTTCATGTTCCATGTCCATCACCTAAAAGTTCAAGTTCCATAGGGGAGAAGAATTTTCAATATATAAAACCTTGTTCCTTAAGATAAAATAAAACATGGTCATCCAGCAAAGGGCGGCATAACGAAAGTATACATGTTAAGCACAAAATACACGTAGATTGATGAGATCACAAACTTACTTTGTAACAACGTAGAAACAAAATGTAATCCTTATCATTTTTGTACTGATTAGTTTTGTTCCCTTCAATCGATGAACAATACCAAAGACAGTGGAAATGGGCATGTACTTGACATCAAAAATTTTGTTTCTTTCAAGCAACATTGTCATCCAATGTAGTAATAATCACCATTCTCAACTAAAAACCACTTTCACTGGGTAAATTATTTTTGACATTGAACTATCCTTTTCCATATAACGGTTAAAAAATGCAAGAGATCAAAATTTGGGCATACCTTGCTTGGTTGATGCAGCATTTTTATTCTTCTAGCCTCTTGGACCTCTTTCATTAGTTCTTCCAAATCCTAAGTGCAAACATAGAACAATAAGGTCAAGAACAGAAGGAACATGTATGCACAAATATGCTATGGTATTGGTGAAACTGACGACATTTAAAACATGAAGAAAACTCAACAATGATTAAAGACCAAATTCCCTGTCCAATTTTAGGCTCTTGATTAGTCCATTCTTTATTTACTCCACCCCATATCAGTGATAATAGATCATATATACTGCCAACAGTTATATGTAGTGTAGAAAACACACAAGATAAAGTAGGATTACAAAAATTGAAAATACAATATAAATTATGTCTGTGTTTCCTAACCATTATGACAAAAATGATATTGATGTCCATGAGTATCTTTATCTTATCTTGTATTAAAGATTGTATCTATTTCATTGCCAGCATTGATCATTATGCCAACTTGATTACACTACCGATTGGAGTGCAGAATTTAACCTAATTGGTTCTGGCTTGAAAAAAAAGTGATGTCATATTGTCATGGATGAAAAGAGTAAAAGTGATGCAGCTTATACATGGAACCCAATCACAAATTTCAACCAACCTGCATCTCAAAATTTCTTGAGACCAGTTTTTGTTCTTCAAAGGCAGCCTGTTCAACTCTTTGCACTGCTGCTCTGGCATTTCCGATTTCTGCACAAGCCAGAGCCCTTTCCTCTTCAACAATTTTCCTTGCTTCTTCAGTAGCCTGAAATGATCAATCACACAAATGTTGATTAATGAATCGAATGGGTTTGACAATCTGTAATTCCATTTTCATAAAAGTTTGAGAACCTCGCAAGAATATAATAATGAGTCTACAGAGAAGCTAGCACAGTAAAATTCCATTAGCCTTATTTATTATTTGACCAAAAAATGAAACCGGCATTGACCTACATGAAAATGCTTATCATAGTACTTCATAGCATTTTAAAACTTGCGACAATCCCTTTGTTTACTACATCGTTTACCATGTAACCACAAGGCCCATAGCAACTAGTTACAATAACAGATGTATAAACAAAGAACAATAGCATGTTTGCTTCTTGCAGAATGACAAAAGATGTACAAAGGATGAGAATAACAGATTTCTGTCTTGTCTAAATACCTAGATTCCATAATGATCTCTTGGCCATGGATCTACAACATGTACAAATGATGAGAATATTTTATAAGCTCAGAAGAAGACAGATCCTTAAGACATTGGCCCTCACTGTTATCACAAACATGAATATCCTATAGTAGCAGGGTTAAGATGCACTAATAACTGAATTTATAGATTAATGTGGATATAAAGTATCTTGACAGCTATGTTATCACCTGCTTAAGTAGATTGGCAAGCTTTTTTACTTCTGCATTTTCTTGGATCAGCTCTCCTTCTCTTTGAGTCAACTGCACAGCCAAAGCTTCTACCTACAATAACTGAGTAAAGTTAATAATAATATATACTATACATGAAGGCAGGCATAAAATAGTGCATGCATTCAAAGAAGAGCCGCACTGTGCAGCTTTGAGCAGAAATTTGCACACGCACGGTTATACTTCACCAATGTAAGAACCATATGTTTCAAGAAGTGAGAAGCATTATGAGTAATGTTTTCATGGATAATAATGGAAAGGTAGTGAATTCAGTAAGAATCCTCAAGTGAATTTTCAAACATATAATGAAGAACCTTTTGTAGTGACCTCGCACTAAAGCTGAAGTGTGCCATTCTTATGGATATGCACGCATTTCCAACTCTGAAGTTTTAACTTGGAGAAACACCATTCTTATGGATATGCACACGCAGTAGAAAAATTACATCAATCCATTGAGATATGGTATGCTACAAGTGAATATTTGAGACAAGAAATGAATCCTAATTTTAGGATATTTGAGATAACATAATAAAGTACATGGAAATGGTTTCATGTAGAATTCAGATAAAGCAACTAGTGACATTACATCCATCAAATAAACAATACAATCCAGGTGAAGAATTAAAAAAAAAAAACAGCTAGGAATCAGGGAATTGGAGAAATAAAATACTGAACAGATACAGACCATGGCGATAGCCTCCTCTGCATCATCCTTGTTTCGACCTGCTACACGTCCTCTGAGCGACTCCAATACATCTCTGAGCTTCTTTAGGAGAACATGCCTGTCTAATGAAGCAACCTCTCTAAACTTTGCCTGGAACTCCAAGAAGGATACTACAGATCAGATAAAAATTATAACCAAATATTCACAATTCACATAGAAGATTAACAGCCAGACTGCTGTTTTCATTCCCCCCAGACAAAATACTAAAACAGTCCAACCGCCGTATACACATAATTGAGAAAAACATTAAGCACCAAAAACTGGTTCCAACTTTCATGAATTTAAGGGGTACCTATCTTCAATCTATTATTTACCTCCACCAAAATGATTAAGGATAGTAATATAACAGCATCAATTACATAGATAACAGTATTGATATCGGGAAATGAAATCTCTATTTCACATGACATTAATACACCATCAATTAATGGATGAATTCAAATATCACAAAACTGAAAGATACATTTCTTTGCCCAAACTAAGACAATTTGATCAAAATTAATAGTCGCGTAATCACACACACATGAAGTTCTAATATCTAAACATAAACCAAAGCTGTTGTAGATTCAAAAAAATAAAAAATAAAAAGGAAAAGAAAGAAACCCCATTTTTAAGATCACTCATCTCGATCTCAACCTATTCAATTCAAGATGGATTTATTACCTGAAACTGTCATTGGACCAAGAACACATGTTACAGAGAAGCTATGGCATATCATATTTTAATACAATTTGATTTAAAGTATTTCTTTCAAATCATTAGTAAAAAATTGAAATGGAACGTTATGGACCTCATCTGAAATCTTAGCTGCAGTGGCAAAACCATTCTCAAACTTCTTTGCGAGGTCACGAACCGACAGGCGCTTCTGCTGCTCCAGCAGCTGCACAGTCTCCTTCGCGACTATCTCCTTCAGAGATGGCACCTTGGAATCTTCATTCACCTCCACAATCACATTGTCTGCTCCAATTTTGTAACTTGGGAATCGATTTAAGGTGAAATTCGCGTCATCTGAGACTGATGGAACCGCCTCCTGCTGCATCGTGTCCTTGTAATCGAGATCGACCCTTGTCATTTGAACCCAGTTGAATTACCTACTTCATCATCAACAAAAACTTCTTCAACCCAATAAATCAGAATATGAAAAAAATACAATTTTGATTTGGACCCAGTATTTTAAATGTCCCCCAACATAGATACTGAAGATTAAAAAATCAATTATTTTTTCTTTTCAGCAACCAACAAATTCAAACATGAACAGAAACTAAAGATAATGAAAAAGATCCAATTTTGATTGGACCCAGTGTGCCAAATTTTCTTTAACATAGATTCTCAAGATAAAAAAAATCATATTTTTTGTACAAGACTTCCTCAAAGTGACAAATTCAAGCACGAAAAAGAAATCAAAAAGATCAATTTCAAGTAGGACCCAATGTTTTAAATCTTCAGCACCATGGTTTCCGAAAATCAAAATCAAAATCTGACCAATTTCATCAACTCAAATAAAATAAAACAATACCCACAATCAATTCACGCCAAACGCATTGAAATCAAACACTGCGAGAAGAAGAGGATGAAAAAAAATAAAAATAAAACCTCACCTTTTCGAATCTTTCGAGAAGAACCCAACAAATCCACCGATTTGAATCCGGAAAAAACAGAGCCGTCCGACACTGGAACTCCAGCGATCAATCGAAACCCAGAGACCTTCGAAGCTTCTCCTGCTTGAAGAACATCCCTTCCTATGTGGCTCTTACTGCCTCTGCCTTTGGCGGATCCCATTTTTGTTTTGTTTTGCTTTGCTTTGCTTTGCTTTGGAGGGTCCCACTGTAAAAAAAAAAAAAGTAAGTCTCTGCACATTTTTTGCCTGTGTTGGGGATGCATAAATGACGGCGGTGTTCGCTGATATTTCAGGATTGCCATTTCTGGGGGAGGGAATGAGGGATTGGATTGGGTTTTCAAAAGATTTGAAAAAAAGATTTGAATTTTGAATCTGGGGTAACAGAAACCGTCAGCTTAAAGAAAACAAAAGGAGAGGGAAATTAATTCCGGGTCCTCCGGGACATCCATAAATTATTTTTAGGTCCCTAAAATATTTGAATTTACCCCTCTTTTCAGGTCCTTTTGAGTAACGGACATTAAATTCATCGTTAGCATTTCTATTTTTGCCCCTCTTCCTTCGGTACATCTCTGAATTATTTTTAGGTTCCTGGAATATTTGAACTTACCCCTCTCTTTTCAGGTCCTTTTTGAGCAACGGATATTAAGTTTATCGTTAACATTTTTATTTTTACCCTTCTTTTTCACTAACTGTGTACATTATTAATATGCCTGAGTACATTGTTAGTAGATTTAAGTACACTCTTCACAAGTTCAAATACATTAAAAGATGAAAGCATGGCAAAAGAGAAAAATTAATAATAATAAATAAGTCATATAGGGTGGAAGGAGCCATAAATAATACTTCAACTAACATGAGGACTTAAAAATAAATATAGATCTTCCATAAACATAAAAATAATTCAATGGTTCCCTGGAGATCTCATAATTAATTTCCCATATATATATATATATATATTATGAGGCGAACGGCATATATCGTGGGCCGTTATACGGGTCCATCGCATATAGGTGCGATTCACGCGACCGTTGGACGATGGACCCGCGATCGAACGGCCCACGTGCACCTGCCGTTCGCCGCATCTAATCGGTGCGAAAATGTTTGCGGCGAACGGCACGACGTGGGCCGTTCGATCGCGGGTCCATCGCATCCAACGGTCGACGATGAATCGCCCCCGACCGTCCGATGCGATGGACCCGTGATCGACGGCCCGTGATCGCGCACCGCACCTGACCGTAAACCGCACGTAATTGGCTCCCTATATATATATATATATATATATATATATATATATATAGGGCCGATTAGGTGAGGCGAACGGCAGGTGCGGCATCGATCGTGGGCCGTTGATCACGGGTCCATCGCATCCAACGGTCGAGATGAATCGCGATTCACGTCCGACCGTTGGATTCGATGGACCCGCGATCGAACGGCCCACGTCGACGCCGCACCTGCCGTTCGCCGCATCTAATCGCCCCCGATATAAAGAGCCGATATATATATATATATATATATATATATATATATATATATACATGCAAACATAAACAATCTTATATAAGTTTCTATTAAAATTAAAGCAAACATATCTTTCAAATATTAAAAAACCTAAGTATCATTTGTGAGTTAAATATTCAATCCGAAGACAATATTACTGGAACATTCTATTTTTGTAGTCTCTATAAATAATAATACAGACATTTTAATCCTATAAAAGATCAAATCTTCCGTAAATACTATTATATACTTTTATATAGAAAAATTAGGGATAGTTCATTCATTAAATTGTTTGGGTTAAAGTTAACAACGATAAGTTTAGTAAGGATTAACATCTGTTAATACTTGATAATAGAGATGTATTTGGATTTTTTAGGTACTTGTATGTCGGACACTTCAACATAGAATTATCCATATTTTCAAGGATTGTTTAGCTTTTTTTTTCACACCCCATCACTTGAAACAGGGAAAAGATCGTAAACATGATAATATGATTAACTCTAAGTATCCGTTCCATAAAAAAATCATAGGGAAAAATCCATAGAAACCTGTAAAGTGTCTAAAATCTATATGACCTTATTTTTCTTGAATTCCATATTAACCCCTAAAAACACATATATACATTCAAATAGTCCTCTGAGTTAAATTTACGTTGAGAGATGAAGAATATTCTACGAATATTATGTTTGATTAACTCTAACTGAAAACATAGTATATAAAAAAGAAACCCTACAATGTGTTAAAAATACGAAAAAATTCTTTATAAATAAATTTTTTTATTGGGTCTTATAATTTATTGGGAGAGGTAAAATCATCATTTGCCGAGAGTTTTCTGCATTTTTAACAAATTCTAAGAGTTTTTTAGTATACTATATTTTCATTCAAGATTAATCAAACAAAATATTTACTTTCTCATCTATCAACAAAAGTTTAATTCAAGTGGTTATTTGGATTTGCATAGCTGTGTCGAGGGGTTATATGAATTTGAGGATAAGTAAGGGGTTGTATGAATTTCGGAGAGTTTATAGGGGTTTATTTGACCATTATAAAAAAGGGGAGGGGTTAGTTTGGTGGAAAAATAAAAGCAGGAGGGCCAAAACCGTGATTTCACAATAAATGGGTGGTTATGAACGCATGTCAAAGCCTTCCACTTTCGGTAGCCCGAACATTATAATATTAAAAAAAAAAAAAAAAAAAAGAAGGGGTCCACTGAATCATCGTCTCACGTCATCCAAGGACCCAAATCCTTGGTCGGTCCAAAATTCAAATCCATAGTTGTCAATTACGTACAGTAGAAAGTTTAAAAGTTGGGAAAAATCCATACAACCCAATGAAATCCATATAACCTCCTGATGTTTCTTAAAATCTATGTAACCCCCTAAAAATACCTAGTAAATTCAAATAATCTCATGAATAAATTTTTTATTAATAGATGATGAATATTTTGTGCATATTTTATTTAGTTAACCCTGACTGAAAACACGATATACTAAAAAACCACTACAATGAATTAAAAATGCAAAAAATCTTATAAAAATGACGATTTTACCCTCTTTGGATATATTATAAAACTATCTGGAAGAGTAAAATCGTCATTTATTAAAGGTTTTTTGCATTTTTAACATATTATAGGTTTTTTGAGTATACTATATTTTCTACTAGGGTTAACCAAACATAATATTTACAAAATATTCATCATCTATAAACGTAAATTTTTTTAGGGGGTTATTTGGATTTACTAGTTGTTCTCAGGGGGTTATATGAATTTTAAGAAAAGTAAAGAGGTTATATGAATTTCAGTCAGTTTACAAGGGGTTATATGGATTTTTCTCTTAAAGGTTTTGCTAATTTAATTTACTTATCCTTTCTTAAATTCTATTTGCACAAATACCCTTATTTTATTATTGAAAAATGTTACACTCAACCTCCTTTCCAATCTCAAATGCACTCTAGCTCTTTCTTTCTTTTTTCTTGACAAATGAAGTATATATACTCCAATAAATGGTATGAACTTTATTATAGAAGGTGTAAAAAGAAAAAAAATTAATGGGGTATATGTTAATATGTATCACTTGTTATAGAAAGTGGTTAACGAGGTATATAATATTATAATGGATTGATTGTAACAGTGCTTTTTATTATTTAAGTAAGTGCATTAACGTTGCTCCCTCGTTTACTCTACTATAGTTAGTAATCATAGGTATGCAACTGTTATTGTATATATGTGAAAAAAATCTAAATTATATACCCTTTAGCTTTAAATGATTAATTGAAAAACATGTTAATTTGTATATATATATATATATGCTTTTCTTAAATCGAGTTTAAGAGGAAAAAAGTTATTTATGAGAATCAACAATGTTCCCAGACAGACCTGAAAAGAAAGTTATGTGAGGATCAACAAATGTAACATTGACAAATAAAAAAATCCACACATCACTAATAGTAAAATACAATATATTTAAGAAATCTATTAACCAGCTCACGGAAGTTGATTGCAGAAGGCAATGGATGCATTTATTACTTAAATAATGTCAGGGGTATTTTTTAAATGGGGGGTTTTAAAAATAAATAATTTGATAAATTAAATTTTAATAGGACAAAATGCAAAAATCCCTTAAAAATATTAAGACAGTTAGTATAAGATAAAATTATACAAGTACATACGATGTGCATACGTCAGATATTCTTTTGTTCCATGATTTATTTATTTATTATTATATGGTGGGAGTGAGATTCTGTACTTATTAATGATGGACTTATTAATGAAGTTGTTGGATTGGAATAGTGGTCAACCAGTTTTATTTTAATTATTTATACAACTGTTTATAAGGGACTATTGGTGGAATGTGAATCAGAAAATTTTTTTTTTCTTTAGCTGCATATAATGGATAATAATATGCTTTCCCACCAAATGATAGTTGACCAACTAAATGAAGACTTTTTTTGTGGTGTCATTTTAATTTTAATTTGTAATTGACACTTTTTTTTTTTTTTTGAGAAATGTAGGCATTATCATTAAGTATTTGTAATAACAATGACTGAAAGAGGATGAGAGATTAGAAGAGTAAAAAGGTGAGGAAAGGTAAAATAAGGTCCCCACAAGTCAAGGTGCCTCAAAAAGCAAACCCGGTGAATGAGAGTCCACCTAGCAACATAACTGCGCACTGTTACTCCTTGAGAACCAGATGATCTCCCTCGACACAAAAATGTTAAAAATGTTACTCCTCGAGAACCAGACAGATAAGGGTTGATGACATACAATTTGTTTCTCACACACACAGGCGGAGCCAAGGGGGGGCGGGCTGGGGCCGGCCCCCCCAAGGCCCAAGCCATGCATGCATGGGTGAATGTGGTGGTGTTGTTTTTTTTTTTTTTTTTCCTCCGAAGGGGAAGAGACACTCAAATAAGTGTGTAATGAAATGAAGTGGAATATTAGGTGAATGTTGGTGATGAAAGTTACTTATTCAGTACGGTTCACAATCTCATTTGGTCGTTTACATCTCACTTTTTTTTTAAAATAATATATATTATTTAATAAGGTATATGTCTTTATAAAAACTAAAACATAAATTTTAATTAATTACATTGATATATTTGTAGAAAATGTAAATTTTTTATATTAAAATATACACCTCGTGAATGTGAGTATATGTTCTTTTTATTTTCTATTGATGCATATGAGGCTGGAATGTGGGAGGAAAATTAAATTGTGTATTAACACTCTTAGCTAATTAAGTAATTATGCTCATAAAAATTAAGTACATACTCATATAAATTATATACACATATTTTAATTATATTTTTCAATCTCTACCTCTTGTTTTTGGTGGTTGAAATATCATATGAATGCCAATTTGAACCTCTCGGATTTTTTTTAAAATTAATTTTTAATATCTATGTTTTAAGGATATCCTTGTGTTTGTGTTGTTATCAATTGTTTTTTCATATTTATTTGATTTTTTTTCATATTTTTTTCATTTTTTGTGATGATAAATAATGAGATTTCAAGTTTTTTTTTAAATTACAAATAAATTTTTTAAATTTTCTAAATATGGAAAAAGTGGTATAAAAATAATTTTCTATCAAAATTGCCAATTACGGTTTTTATTCATCAATTTTAATTATCTTGAATTATCATACAATTATATTATTTTAAAAATACATTTTTTTTACTCTAAGTCTATTGGGCTTCTGGCCCCCCTTTATTCTAATTCCTGGCTCCGCCCCTGCACACACATCTGTCAACTTATATTCCCAAACATTAGCAACTAATATAATAGGATTAGTCACATTGCATCCATCAATATTCAATCTATCCAATGTGAACTAAAAAATAAATAGATGATTTTACAATTTCTCAACTAGAACACCAAAAAAGATAAATAATATGTGTAATAAAATCTGTAAGACAAAATGACAAATAGCTAATAACGACTTCCCAAACCGCCGTTTTGTGTTTATTAAAATCCACATCATTTTACATTTTAACCATTTTTTTTAATAATTTTTTTAAAAAGAAATTATCTTTTTTTTTTTAAATTATATCTCTTCAGATTAAAACACCAGACAATGAATGAATCTTTTTATTTACGGTCAAATTATTTTGATGATGTCTCCTTTAAATAAATAAAAAAACATCATAAAAAATATACATTGATGCAATACTTAAAATGTAGAGACCTAAACTATTCTGGAGTTTATAACTATTCCATGAATAAATAATTTTATCAATTAAATAAGTTATTATTTTCTGTGTAGTTGTATTTTTAGCTATCACATTAGAAAACATAATAATAAAGGTTGAGTTGTTTGATTGATGAATAATAAAATGTGGATAAAATATAAAAAATTGATTTGACATATAGGCCCATTGATGTATAAAAGGTGATGACATGTGATTTGATAAGTAAGTTCCCTTATAACAGTAGAAGAATAACACAATTTAATGGAGACCTGGAATACAAATATCAGCTTATTCTCGTCTAATTCTACATAACTATACCCATTTATTTAACACCTTTTTTTGTTTATTTTTCCCTATTCCCACCTATTCCACCCCTTATTCCTCAATCCAAACGGGGCATAAAAAACCAAAGAAAAATGCAACTCAAATTATGAAATTAAGCCGGCCCAAAATCCAGCCTGGCCTGGACCTGAAGTCCTTTGGGTTTAAAGGCAAGCTACTTTATATTGGAGTGTTGTTACACTCAGTCACGATTACCAATCAAAACATAGACCATATATACCTCGTTACAGATTTAATTAAATATATATCTCGTTAGATAATGTATATACCTCATTGAATTTTTTCTTACACTTGCTAAAAATGGGTTCATTCAATTTGAAATGGAACTATATGCACTTTTTATGAAAACATATGCTTCATTAGATGATTTTTACTATTTTAAAAAAATGAAAACACTTCAGGTCTGTGTTTTGGTCGATAATCGTGACTGAGTGTATCTTTTTCCTTTATATTTTATTCAGCCCCTTGACCCGGGCCCAGTCCCCTGCAAACTCAAGGTAAGCCCGGCCCACAGGAGGGCCGACCTCAAAAAAGCCTAAGTCGGCCTGGTCCAGCCCACGGCCCAGTGACGGACCACTACGGTAAGGGCATTGTTAGACTCAATTTTTTTTTCAATTCAAAATACAGTCATGTGTATCACGTTAGAAATCTAGTGAAATATACACACCGTTAAATATTTTCTTATATTTACTAAAAATAAGTTCATTTAATTTGAAATGAAGCGATATACATGTTTTATCAAAATCATATATCTTATTAGATAATGTTTACTGGTTTAAAAAAAAAATGAAAACATATATAATATGAGTTTTTATTGGTAAAAAATGACTAAATCTAACATTTTTCATACAGTAAAGCCAGTGGCACAAAAGGCCCGTCAAATTGATGGGTCGTGAAAAGCCAACCCATCTTACACTCAGTTACAAATTCAATTCAAAATGCGATACTTCAAACCTTGTTAAAAATATAGTAAAACATAGATGATGTATATAACTAATTGTGTTTTTTTATGGTTATTAAAAATAATTTTATTAAACTCAAAATAGAGTGATATATACTTTTTATCAAAAAATATGTATTATTAAATAATGTTTACTATTTTAAAAAATTTTGAAAAAATAGTGTGAGTACTCGACTATATCAATAACTGAGTCTAAGGGTGCGTTTGGTTGCGCGATTGCGCTGCGATTGCGATTACAGGAAGCTGCGTTTGCAATCGCGCAACCAAACAGTCTTGTAATCGCAGTTTTAAATCCAGCGATTGCAGGCAAATAGTGCCCAAAAGCTGCGATTTCAAAAAGCTGAGAAAGTGAGCTTCCTGCAGAATCAGGTTTGCAATCGCAGATTCCTGCAGAATCAATTTTGCAATCGCGCAACCAAACGCACCCTAAGATTTTTTATTATATTATATTCCAAAACCACCCTCCACAATTCATCTAATGCCAACCCACCCCATAAACCCTAGCCTTTCTTTCACCATTTCTTCCACCGACGAACGAGTCCCACTGAAATCACCACCACAGATGGGATCTTCTCCTTTGTTTCATCGTCTCCGTCTTCGCCGTAATTGGTAAGCGAACCTCTCCATCCCTTCCACTCTCTTACATTGAATTGGGTGTTTTTTTGGGGGTTTTCATTGGTTTATGCTCTTTTGGTTCACTGGGTTCAACAATCAAATGGAGACCCATTTGAAGATTTTGATTGATGGTGTCTAGAGTTGGAGATTTGGGTGAATCCATGATATTGACTTCTTTTTCTCTATCTTTTACCGATTTAATTTTGATTATTCAGTTTATATATTTGTGTTGGAAGTTTAAATTTTTGTGACCCAGTTGTATCTTATGAGCTCAAGACATAACTTTTACTATAATTGATGATTACCTAGTTGAAAATTGTAGCTGTGGAGCATAAATGTCTTTTTGGATCTTATATATGTAGAAGTCATATGGTACATTATATATAAAACTTTGGGGAAAGCTTAGAGGAGAGATGCCGTTTTGAATCAATTTTCAAAAACATTTTTTGTATAACAGCTGCTCTCAACCATCTTGTTTCATAAAACCAACCTTCTCAACCTGTTGTTTTTACAAAAGTTGTTTTTTTTTTTGAAAAAAAAAATTTAATACATAAAAACGAGAATCTAAAAGAAAAGGCTAAAAAGTTTTAAAACCTGATCTTGCACTTTGCAGAAGCATAATCAATTTGACAATTGGTTCCAAATGGGGATGTCAAACTAATGCAAGAAGTGTCTTTAACGGTTTTGTAGGAGTTTTTTTATATCATTGGTTATAAATGCTTCATCAGATGGGATGAATTAATGGAAATTGACAATTTTGATCTGTCTTTTTTGCAAATAAATAATCCTGATGGAAAGTTGGGATGGATAATATGGCCCATCATAAGTGTATGTTTTTCATTATACACACATTTATGTACAAACATCATTTTGCCGAATGCACCTTGAATCAGATTTGGTGGTGGCTTCTCCTCCCCACCAGTCTCCTCTTTCTCCAATGAACCATAACTCTGTATATTTTGTTGATTTTTTGTTTATGAAGTTGAAGAGTGTGAGAAGGTCTAAAAGAAATATACGAAAAGGAAAAATGCCACTATACGATTGCATGCTTTTGCTGAAGCCCACCGTGGAGAGGGTGGCGCTGATGGACCTTGTTGCTCAGGTGGGGAGGCATGTCTACCATAAGAATGGGGTCATCACAGATATCAAGTCCTTTGGAAGGACTTTTCTTGGCTATGCCATCAAGAAGCGTGATGGGAGATTCTATAAGGTTCAATATCTTGTTTAATTTCCTCCTTTTTTTCCATTACTTCTCTTTCAATATCGCCTTCTTTGGTTTACATTGCGATTTTGTTTGCTGAAACCCTTTGTGTTTTATATCCATGTTTCATGGTTGTTGCTTGGGCTCACTGATTTGTGCTATGAAGGCGTCACAGATTGAACCAAACTTATTTCTTCTCCTTTTTTTCTCTCTGTTGCAATTCTAATCATTAGTGTGATGCATGATACCATAATATTGGGACCTTTTTGGTGAAAATTTTATTTTTATTAAATTTAACAGACCTCTCTTTATAAGGACTCACTACAAAATTCCCTTCCATTTGTGGGGTGGGAGGGTAGAGAGGCATAATCTCTCCTTCCAAATTTGAGGACCGTTGCAAATAGGTAGTTTACATACTGATTTGTGAAAGATTTGGTCTAACATGGATCTTTTAATAAATGTTAACTTATATATATAAGTGTTAATTAGTGATTTACCCATCCCAATATTAATACTGGTTTTCATAATAGTCAAATGGCATATATAATTTGGAACCAAATATGAATAATCCATGAAAGAGATGGATTGGGGCACATGGAGACGGGATAATCGTTTCTAGTATTTGCATTGCATAGTTTGTAGTGGCAAAGAGATCATTTGTGGTTGGGGTCTCATATGATGCAAGAATGTGAAAGTCTCCGCTGTTAAACTGGGATAAGATAATGTAGAATAGGTGGGTGTCTTTTATTTGTTTGTTCTTCTATATTGTAATACGGAATTAATTTCATAGTTAGTAATTTATTGGATTGGTTGATAGCATAAATGGTCCTTAAGAGGACTGGGCTTCCATAAATAAAATGATTCCATACTTCAAATTAATGTTTGATGTGGATGGCTTTGTCATTCAACTGACACTTAAATTGAAGCTTGCCTAAGGGGAAATTCAATTGAAGCAATGTGTGAGAAAAGGCTTGATTAGATTAATATTTTCATGTAATCTGATGTAGCCCTGCATATCCAGGTAGGATACTTAAACAAGTCATATCTCTATCAAATGTAGGGGAAAAAAGCATTACAATGAGGTTGTAGTGGATTATGGACCTTAAGAATGCTTTTGCACTTCTACCGTCACAGAAGGCCAAATATTCATTACTCATCAGAGTAGAATCATGTTTTTTCCTCCATTGGACACCAGGACAATCATTTTTGAATATATAATTTTGATTTATCAAACTATAGTTATCTTGTATAGAACTTTGATACGCTGAACTGTAGTAAAAGGTTATAATTGATTTAACATGCTACATATGCAAATTTCTTTTCAATTTTATGTAACACCTAGCAATGTAAAATTTTCAGGCTAACAGGACCAAGCCTTAATTTCTGAGTCATGATATTGGCCACAAATTTCAGGA
Organism: Acorus calamus; assembly: GCA_030737845.1. Taxonomy (NCBI): domain Eukaryota; kingdom Viridiplantae; phylum Streptophyta; class Magnoliopsida; order Acorales; family Acoraceae; genus Acorus; species Acorus calamus. Next base: position 6,724,254 of record CM060862.1, on the reverse strand, counting down.
TTTTATAATGTTGAAATATCATCATAGTGATATGATTTTTTTTCTAACACCAAGTAATGCTGGTGCAGGGCCAACTCATGCAGATGACCATGATGGTCCCCCCTAGCTTCAACAAGGAACTGCATTACTTGAACAAGGAAGATCGTCTATTGCGTTGGCTTTTGGTGAAACACAAAAACACAGTATACGGTCTGGACTTCATGAACGACGATGATGGGAAGCACAACCTATTGAACTATCCAAAATCTGGTTTATACAACATGAAGGATCGTGATGAGGACGATGAAGATGATGATGAAGACGAGGAGGAATATGTCGAAGTGACAGAAGAGACAAAATGAAGGTCAAACTTAAACCTGGCTACTAAGTTTCAGTTTGTTGTGGGTATGTGCATTTCTTAAACATAAGGTGGAAGAAACTAAGACCAACTGAGTTGTCTCCACAAGTTCATGAGGTATGGATTCATGGATTTCTCACCTTATCATTGAAAGAAATTAATTTTGGTATTGCTGTTCATGCATTCAAAAACTCTAGCAGAGGTTGGGATTTGTTTTTATCTGAGTTCCTTGTGATACATGCTCTCACAGATCCAGAACTTTAATAGGTATACCATTCAGGGCCAACGTATAATGTCAGACATCATTCAGACATTCTCAATGTTCACACCATCTCAAATATAGACCTGATCCATTTTCATAATGAAATTGATTGGTGGCGAGTGTCTACCATTTGCAAAAAAAAAAAACTTTAGATTTGCAGGATTTGTAGTTCTTTGATGCGATCCAGTTCTTGATCTATGGAGAATCTCAGTCTTTAATTATGATGATGGTCTTTGTATTTTCCAATGAGATCAATAAAAAAAAGGACAAAAAAATAGAAATAAAATTATACTCCCTGATGGTTCTCTCTTCCAGGATTTATGTCCAATGAGCTTATATAACCAAACAGGAGGGGAAGGGTTGGTTTTGCTTGGATATTGGTCATTGTGTTAAATGGCTGCTCTGAACCATGTAATTGAAAAATCATTTGAAAGTTCATCACCTGGCAACTATACATTTTACAAGGCCAATTACACACCAATAAAAAAAACTGCTTGTTAACTATTCATCTGATGATAAACAAGCCAGACCTCATTGTAATATAGATATTAAAAACCAGTTGTTGCATGGAACTAACCCCACACACCATGTTAGACATGTTAGTTGTTTCATCAACCTCTCACATGCACTGTCATGTGCCCCCTTGAGGGTGTCTCACACACACATTCATAATATTTTATAAGCCACATTAAGGAATCCAAAGTTTAGAACCTAAGATCACAAATAATTGAATTTGACAATGTTAACGTAATATCCAAACAAAGATGATGTGCATGCACAATGCGTACTTGCAGGGTCTCCTTCCAAACTAGATGGATGGTCACATTTATTTATTTATTTTTGGTCTACCTATATTCATAATTCAATATTTGAGTATGGATCTAGGATAACATTAATCAAACGAAACCACGTGGAGTTGGGCGTAAGTGACACCCTTTTAGAAATCCATATGAAATTGATTTGTACTGGTTTTATGATATCTATTTATCTACTGACTGAAAATGTTTTTCAAGTTCTTCTTTTATGTGTAACATTTTTATTTTCAATTTTACTATTAATTCTTTATAATATTTGATTTTATATTAAATGTAAGAATGGAAAAATCTATCCATATATGTGTGTGTATACACGGGATAATATCATATTCACATCTACGGAATCTCATGTTTTAATGGTTTTTTTGCATATATATATCCATAATAAAATTTTAAAATATCATTTATGATTTGTTATTTTCAACCATATGCCTCAAAAAGATTTAAATATTCATGATAGCTTTGAAGTTTCAAATGATGTATTTTGACAATATAGGGTTAAATGGAAAGGTATATTTGCAAAAAACACTCATTTTCATGTCTATTCGTATCTCTTTTATTTATAATTTCATAATTTTTATTAAAAAATTTAGTATATTGTCTATGTATATAACATGATATTTTACATCACTTATAAATAAATAAAAAATTGAGTGTGTTCGGTTTACATCATTTTTAGATTTTTTTAATTTACATGCGCAACGGTGCGTAGAAGAAAACTATTTGTTGTGCTGTTTGGATGGAAGTAGGTGATATAAATGTTAATAGCTCCCATGAGATCTAAGTGACCTGTCAATCACTTTTGTGTACTAATAAATCTATATTATAACTTTCGCTCTATTATCTATATTTAAGACATTCATAATCTTTTAGTCCAGTTGGGTAGCGACATGGATATGTAACTATTTCAGTATAGATAAATATATTCAAAGTATAAATTAATTTTTGTTTGGTTGAGTTTTTAATTATTCTTGTTCATAGGCGGAATAATGAAAAAAATTTGTTTGATTGATTATAGATAAATTATGGATAAACTATAAATAAGAGATAAATAATTATTGCCAACTAATATTTGATTAGTTGGTTAACACCCCTCTCTATGACAGAGGTCTAGGTATCAAACTCAAAAGAACACTTTTTTATAAATAAAAAAAGAGATGTAGATAATTATAAAAGGTAAAAAAATGATTTGATATTTAAATGATTTTAATTTTGAAGAGGTGATGATAGTGACTAAATAATTTGACATGCCATTTTGTACTACTGGAATAAACGAAATAATACAATTTTAAGAGAGTTGAAATGCGGAGATCAATTTATTCTCACATATTCTAACATAATATATATACATATTTGATATTTCTTACAAACAAACAAATTTTTTTATTTTTGAAGATAGGTGCCCTCTTACTTTTGATCCTCTAACCTCCTCTACTGATGTAGCATTTTGGAAAAAATTTGAAAAATAAAATTTTGAATAAAATAACTTAAATATACTTGATTCAATGAAAATGCATTTTTGAGTTTTTAAAAAGTAATCATTTTACATTAAAAATTCTAAGTAACTTTTCAATTAAGCATACTTCCTGAAACATGTTACATTAAACTTTTTGTTTAATTAAAAAGCAAAATCACATCCAAACTCTGTTACCAAATGGCAGTACAAACTTGATTAGCAAAATTATTTATTCTTTTTGTCATGTATTGTATTAATGTGACTGCAAAAAATATTAGTACCCTTAATGGGTAACATTTTTTTTCTGTATGGGAGAACACTTGGAATATCATGATTCATTCAGTAGAAAATTGGGGTGTTCATTGTGCGGGAGCTCTTAAGGTGGGATATGTAAATGAGAGATACTAGATTGACCTCTTGGAACAGCCTTGTGTAGGATCCTCTCCTACTCAGCTGATTTCTCATGCAATTTTTCTTTTTGTACTCTCTTAATTAATTAAGTAGACGTCTATCGTTTAACTTTTTTTAAATTTTTTTTTAATGTTCATGAATTGTTTGGTTTTGAAAAAAATTCAAATCCACTGTCAAAGGAGGATGCTTAAACCCATTGCACGAAAAGATAGGGAGAGATTAAAAAAAAAGTGAACAGAGTTAAACTGGATCAGATAGTTAAGAAATCTTAACCATAATTAAGATCTGAGGTTAGATAGGGGTTGGCAGAGTCACATGAGGTCTGTCATCCGCACATGTGACTGCTTTTTGTCCTCTCACTCGTGCAACCTTCCACCGGTTGCATTATTGGTTAATTTTTGTGTTTGTAAAAAATTATTTTTATAATTATATAAATAAATAATTTTATTATAATAATTTTTTATAAATAGATTTCAGATAAATAGTATTAATTTTTAAAAAATCAAAAAATGAGTTTCCTATGTAATTATTTTTAAAAATTCAGATTCTTACTGAAACAATTTTGAATCCGTTCTAAAGAATCTCTTGGTGTGGATCTACAACAAAAAAGAATATACTCATGTTAAATAATGATTTCTTTTGGTGCTGATTTCATCTTCTCATTGTTTATTATTTGTTATTTATTATTAAATAATGATAAGACGAAACGTAATACTGTGATTAAGAGGATCACATGCAATTTTCCCTTTACATTTTAAATATTTTGTGGTTTTAAAATACTCACAAAAAATTTAAATATTATCCGGAACACCCAGATTATTTTCAAATGCTGACATTATTTTGTGTGATCTTTTTTTTTAGAAAGTCATATAGATTTTTTTTAATATTTTAATTTTTTTTTTATCAAATTTAATTTTGGATTGATTTTTTTTCTATTAAGCACTCAAAATACACAACTTTTTAGTCTTACAGTCATGAACAATCTAGTTACGCATACTATCTGACAAGTCCACGTCACCACCCCCATTAAAGCCAAGACATTCCACCAAGGGCATCACCGTCATTACACCTCCCACGTCACTAAAATCAAAGCCTCGATTTTTTCAAGGGAAAAATCCCCCTGTAATCTAGCCTAAATCCATTTAACTCCCGTAATGACCTCTCTATATCCAAAAAAAACCGCTCCGTTATCTTTTCCGTTCGACTGGTTAACGGGGCATGGGGTTATATGGATTTATGGTAGATTATAGGGGGTTATATGGATTTATGACAGATTATAGGGGGTTATATGAATTTATGACAGATTATAGGGGGTTATATGGATTTATGACAGATTACAAGGGGTTATATGATTTTTTTCTTTTTTTAAAAATTTTTTTTTACATGTGATTTAAAAATTGAGCTGTTTAATATTTATTTTTATTTTTTTTTAAGACACCATGCACTTTTAATTTTAATAAAAAACAAAACTCATCATCCTCTTGGCATTTTTAAATTTTTGTTTGTTGATGTTACACACTATTTTAACAAAAAATTTGGCCTAAATCTATATAACAAAAAGCGTGTAACATCAACCAACAAATTTTTTATTAAATCTTGGGGCACCTCTTTGTATTGGTGTCATGAGAGTGAGTTTTGTTGGGGATAAACTGTATGTGAAGGAGTAGTTTTGAGTTCTTTTTTGAAATACCAAGAAATAGAGTATATATTTCTTTTAGTTCTATCTCTTTGGTGAGTGATCTTGTATGTGTTTATGATTTGAATAACACTTTTTCTTTTATTAAAAGTAAAAATGCATGGTATCTTGAAAAAAAATTCAAAAATAAATATGAAACAACTCAATTTTTAAATCACATGTAAAAAAAAAGAAAGAGAAATTCATATAACCCCCTGTAATCTGTCATAAATTCATATAACTCCCTGTACCATAAATCCATATAATCCCCTGCCCATTAATCAGCCGGACGGAAAAGATAACCGAGGGGGTTTTTTTGGATATAGAGGGATAATTACAAGGGGTTATATGGATTTATGAAGATTGCAGGGGTTATATGGATTTAGGCTAGATTACAGGGGGTTATATGGATTTGTCTCTTTTAAAAAAAAAAACGAAACCGATCTTTCTCCCTCCGTATCCGAACCAACCAGGACCGTCCGATCCGATAAACCACAGCATCAGACGGTCAATTAAAAAAAAACAAAACAACACCAGCCGTCCGATCCTCGACACCCGCTCCCCCCCACTTCCGAGACCGCCTATTTAAACCCCCCCCCCCCCCTCCTATTGGTGTCTCCCACTCGCGCTCTCCTCTTCCAATCGCCGGGGACTCGCCAGATCTCGGCCTCCTCTCGCCGGAGTTCCATCCTCAGCCGGTATGTCTGTCGGAGATGCTCTTGATTCTCTACATTTTCCGATCTGTTCTTCGTACGCGTTGATTTGTTCGTATTTTTGTCTGGTTTGGTCGGGATTTCGAGTCTGTTCATCAGATCTGGGTTTGTGCATGTGAATGTGTCTTTCGATTGCGCTTTGCGTTCAATTTGGGATATTGAGCGATCTGTTATTGAAAATTTGTTTGGATCCTTCAAAGATTCGTGTTTTTTTTTTATAAATTTTTTGTGTTGTTTATATCGCGCTTTGAGTATTACCGGTGATGTCACTGCATTTTTTTTCCTTTTTTATTTAGAACTTTATCGTTGTCTGAACAGATCTCGTAAATGAAATTGTGATTTACGATCTTGCGCGTTTTATTTTCGAATTTTAAAAAATATGAAAAACTGTGATCGTGATCTGCTCGGACATACATTTTGTTTTTCAGATCGCGGTCTCTGCTTTTCAGTGTTTCAAATCCGGAAACCCTTTGTTTTTTTATGCATCAATGCATCATGATATCGATTCGGAAAAGAATGGAAGTATAGCAATTCAGATCTTCAGTTCTAGAATTTAAATAAATTTGTTACATTTTTCATAATTTAAACAGATATCCTAATTATCATAGTTGCCTTTGTTCCTAACATAAAAGCTTTTTCATGTAATTCTCATGATGATAGAATACATCTAGAAAATAGTCCAATTATCTTTGTACATTTACCATATTTATCTCATGTATGATTTACAAATGTACATGTTCTGTACCGAACAGAACCCTTTCCAAATATTTGTTGTACACAAACTTTGTGACTATGATTGTGATTATGATTTCATGTCTTTTTCAAATTTTAAGGATCTTGTTCCTTTTTTTGAAAATTCTTCACGGGTCATTATTTCACTTGCCTTTTATTCACTTCAAAGAGTATGTGATCCTATTGGACCTGCATTTGATTTCAGGAGCCTAAAAAAAATCAAGATGAGGGAGATCCTTCATGTTCAGGGTGGCCAATGCGGGAACCAGATTGGATCAAAGTTCTGGGAGGTGGTGTGTGATGAGCACGGGATCGATCCCACAGGGAGGTACACCGGGAACTCTGATCTTCAGCTCGAGAGGGTCAATGTCTACTACAATGAGGCTTCTTGTGGCCGGTTCGTCCCCCGTGCAGTCCTCATGGACCTTGAGCCTGGCACCATGGACAGTGTTCGCACTGGACCATATGGGCAGATCTTCCGCCCTGATAACTTTGTTTTTGGGCAATCGGGAGCAGGGAACAACTGGGCTAAAGGCCACTATACGGAGGGTGCAGAACTTATTGACTCAGTTCTTGATGTCGTCCGCAAGGAGGCTGAAAACTGTGATTGCCTCCAAGGTAAATAAAAATTTGCTTTGATGATGTGTTTTTTGGTTTTATATGTTCTAATTGGTTTCTGTTGATTAAGGTTTTATTTTTGGCACATGATAGAATTTGTGTTCTTGATTTGTTATGCAATTCTTTTTTCGGGATTTGGGGTTGAGTTGCATTATTGCATATAGATCATTATCTTTTAGAGTTGGGTAAACAAGTCATGGAAACAATAGTCAATACTCCTAATGTGTTTTCACACATCTTTATTGAAGTTCAGCTATTTTGATCTAGTTTTTCAATGGATTTTTGTGGTTTCTTATTAATATTGTAATTGGTTCTTTAAATTTGTTAAATTGGTTACAAAAGACATATTTATGAACTTGATGCATGATTAGATTTTGATAGTTGGTGATTACTTGCTTGAGTTGAATCAGGAAATAGGATCTCTAAAAGGATATGGAATAAGTGAAAGACCATTATTGTAACCCACTTTGTTTGCTCTATATTTGATTGGCCAATACTTTTTGTACCAAAATGTGATTGATTTAGTTATTTTGCGAAACCAGGGTTTCAGGTCTGCCACTCTCTCGGTGGCGGGACTGGTTCCGGTATGGGAACACTTTTGATATCGAAGATCAGGGAAGAATACCCTGACCGGATGATGCTCACCTTCTCAGTATTCCCCTCCCCAAAGGTGTCTGACACAGTGGTGGAGCCCTACAATGCCACTCTTTCTGTTCACCAGTTGGTTGAAAATGCCGATGAGTGCATGGTGTTAGATAATGAGGCTCTCTATGATATCTGCTTCAGAACTCTTAAGCTGACCACTCCCAGCTGTGAGTATATGCTGTCCCATTAATAGAGACCTTGTTTAGATCAATTGGGTTTTCTGTTAACTTGCTCATTGTGCTCGAAAATTTAGATTGTTTGCTGTGATGATTTATTGATCAGATTGTGAAATACTTATGATCATTAATACCTAATAATTGAAATGTTTCTCTTCGTTTGACTACAAGTTGATTTTTCATGCTGGCCATGGACCATTAATTGATACTGCTGTTTTTAAAAGTATGGTGGTTGGTGTTGTCCCCTTGTCGGTGCTCTGGTTTCTTACTATGCTTTGCTTGAAAGTTGCATTGTGTGTGTATATATATAGTTGTGACTTGTGAGTGGAAGATATAAATGCACAACTTTGTTATTTATGTACCATTTTTTTTTTCTGCTGCAAAATATTTAAATGTGCTTTGGTGCTATGAATTTTTTCTGCTGTATCTCTAATTTGAATATAGCACCTGCTTAACTATGTTTTATGTAAAGTAAAAGTATATATAACTCCATAAATCATATTTGTTATCCTAAGTTATTTACACGCCATGCCCTGTAACTTCATAATATATTTGTCCCAGATGAAGATTAGGGAAATTAAGTCTTTAATAGATCTGATGATGTCAATCCATCACCTACTGATGTGGTAGGTGTAATATCTTGTTCATATATATTGAAATGTGGAACTTTGCGTGAAAATGATTACTTTTGGCTTCATTGACATCATCATGAATGATGGTGATTTCTGTCCTTGGCATAAAGCAATAATTCATCTCTTTCAATCGAGTTAGGTGTAACTTATTAAACACCAACAGCGATGGGCCATTATGTTATTAATGCTACTGTGGGTTGTTCACATGGCAGCGTCAATGAATTGAAAATATTAACATCACAGACAGCACAAGTAGGACCCATCTAGCTTTTTAAAGATTTAAGACAATTAGCTTTCACGTGTTACTTTGCTTAGAAAAGTTGAAAGTTTGCCAATTTCTGTGATAAGCACGGCCCACTGTGGCCCATGATCCACATGTAATCATATTTCCATCTCTCACATGCTTCATGGGCTGGCTGAGGCCAATTTTTCAGTGAAATGAGCTCTTTTGGTGTTCAAATGATATTTTAGGCTAAATAATTTACAAGTGTAATTTTAAAGCTTGGCTCTTTATCTCCTTCCGTTTAATATTTGGAGTGTTAACTGAGCAGCATATGAAATCACCTAATACAATTTAAAGAAATATATAACATAAAACTGTGACTTTAATATTTTACTAATGTAATATTTTGCTCTTCATGTTCCATGGACAGTTGGTGACCTGAACCACCTGATATCCGCAACAATGAGTGGCGTGACCTGCTGCCTCCGGTTCCCTGGACAGCTGAACTCTGACCTGCGCAAGCTCGCCGTGAACCTCATCCCCTTCCCCCGCCTCCACTTCTTCATGGTCGGCTTCGCCCCGCTGACCTCCCGCGGCTCCCAGCTGTACCGCGCCCTCACCGTCCCGGAGCTCACCCAGCAAATGTGGGACGCGAAGAACATGATGTGCGCGGCCGACCCCCGCCACGGCCGCTACCTCACCGCCTCAGCGATGTTCCGCGGCAAGATGAGCACGAAAGAGGTCGATGAGCAGATGATCAACGTCCAGAACAAGAACTCATCCTACTTCGTGGAGTGGATCCCCAACAACGTGAAGTCGAGCGTGTGCGACATCCCCCCGAGGGGGCTGTCAATGGCGTCGACGTTCATCGGGAACTCGACGTCGATACAGGAGATGTTCCGGAGGGTGAGCGAGCAATTCACGGCGATGTTTCGGAGGAAGGCTTTCTTGCATTGGTATACTGGGGAGGGGATGGATGAGATGGAGTTCACCGAGGCGGAGAGCAACATGAACGACCTCGTGTCGGAGTACCAGCAGTACCAGGACGCGTCCGCTGATGAGGAGGCAGACTACGAGGATGAGGAGGAGGAGGAAGAGGAGGAGCAAGTCCATGACGGCTGAACTGTGCCTCTGAATCGGTAACTCTCTCTCTCTCTCAGCTCCCTTGCTTTTGGCTTACATAGAATATGATATGAAGTCATAGTATATGGAGAGGTGGAGCTTGTGAATTTGGTTTGTTACTATCGTTGTTGTTGTGGTGGTTGATTTTGATTTTCTGCTGGTCTGTTTGGTCTGTGGCCTGTAGTGGTAGTAGTTATGGAGTGGGCATTGTGAAGTTTGATATTGTCATTTTGTTCAATCATATTGTTATGTGACCATTAATTATTCGCCCTTATTACCCGTCTGAGCATTGCTTCTCTATCGACAATAATATGAGCAAAGTAAAATTTACTTTTAGACAAGGAGAAATTCCACACAGAATTCTTTAAATTTATATAAGATTCAACAAGGAACATATCTCTAAAGCACCTTTTTTTTCTCAGTGATTTGATTTCTATAAAATATTATGGGGGAAAAGAACCTTATAACACACAGGAGGTTATAAGCCTCTCGTTCAGTCAAGGGAGTGATAATGAATTCTAATATATGGCTAAAAGACCACCATTTTCATTTCAGATGCAAAATTTTGTGAATAACTTGGAAAGTGAAGTTGAAACGCCTCTAAGAAATGTGTGCGCAAATTGGACGGGCTTAGTTGGTGTTTTTGTGGTGGAAACTCTTAATCCAATTGGGGTTGGGTTGAGTTGGGTTAAGGGTTCTGATAATCCAGGCCCAACTCAGACCCGATGGGTTGAATTAAATGTTGGGACTGGTTTGGACCATTTTAACATGTACGATGAAACTTCAATAGCCTAAGCCCCGTTTGGGACCAAGGCAGGGACGACTGCGTCCGTCTATGTTACTCATGGTAAGAGAAACATTGTTTTCAAAGCTTCTTTACCGCGGGTCAAGATGATCTGTTAATGCCATTTTGGGAGTCTCACCATATATGCGAGAAAATTGTTTGGATGCATGGTAACAGGACGATGGATTTCTTGTTCAGAATTCGTCCCATTGTAGATCCAAATATTGCCTAAATAGATTCATATGCAAAGACAGCAACTGTTCTTGTTGCGATTTTTGTCAGAGTTCAAATTATCTCAAATGAAACTATAAACATTTTACTTCTTTTCAACCCTCCCCCACCCAAAAATATACACACACTATATATATATAAAATAAAGCTGATACCCAAAGTTTATCACTATTTAAAACCATAGTCATGTATACCAAGTTCCGAATTATGTGTGGAAACGAATTTGTTTTTTCTTTTCTTTTTTTAACTTACTAGATTTATGAGGAATTATTTTTTAAAAATTAACATGATTTTTCGTTTTCTTTTGCTGGGACCATTGGGGGCGATTGAAAACGAGAGCTTGTATTAGGTATAATTACTTTCAAAACAGAATCTCTAGAGACTATTCAAAACAGTCCCCGAAACATTATCTTATATTCACTTCAGAGTCTTTTTGTCTATTTCTCTTTTTATTGGGTGGTTTCCATTAATTATGACATCATTAAAGTGCCATTAACATGTGTTGGTATTTGCCGTCAGTCTCGGTTTTGTTCTTCATTTTTATGTATTTTAATTCACAATCCCTGTTTTTCTCATCCCATGCATTACTCTGTTTGACATAAAAATGACCACATTTACATCAAAAAGAAAAACATGTTGGTATTTCCATGCAAATTGCTTCAATTGCCATTGTTAAAGAATAATTATTAGGAGAATATCATGTCTTTATTATAATTATTATGTTATTATTAGTTTCCTAGTTTTTTATTCTGATATTTTAGGGTTTCCTTTGTGTATCTATAAATAGAGCATTTGGATCCTCTAATACAATAAGAAGAATTCTCTTTTTCCTTTATTCTAACATAGTATCAGAGCCACTTTAGAAACCTAGATCTATAAAAGTTTTTATTCCCCCTTCCCCGCTCCGATTGAGATGTCTTCAATCGGAGCGGGAGAGGACTTTTTATACACATTTTTCTTCTTATTTTTTTTCCTCGGATCTTCCTCTTCCTTGGGATCTGACGCTTGTCGCGTTACCGCAGCACGCTACCATCCGCCGCTACAAAGACACCACATTCGTCATCATTGTATTCACGCACCGTCGTTTCCGTGCGCCGTCATCCTCGTGCACCGTCGTCTACGTGCGCCGTCGTCCTCGTGCACCATCGTTGTATTCACACACTGTCGTTTCCGTGCGCCGTCGTCCTCGTGCACCGTCATCTCCATGCGCCGTCGTCGTATTTGTGCGCTCATTGTTCTTCTCTTCCTTATATCTCTGTCTTCCTTGAGATCTGCGCTTGTCGCGCCGTCTTCGTTGTCATTCGTTACACTTCGCCATCAGCGTTTGCAGTGTTGTATAAAGGCTTTAGTCGTTTCTTCTTCTTCTTCTTCTATGTCCGCGCGTCTCTCGTTACGCGCTGTCCACGTCGTCGTTTGCGTTGTGCTTCTTCTTCTTTACTTGTGGTACCATCGTCCGCGCGTTGTCTCCGTTGCATGTCCGTGCTACACGCGCCATCCGAGCGACTCCGACTGACTCAACGAGCGGGAGCGACTCCGTCTGACTCAACGAGTGGGAGCGACTCTGACCGACTCAAATAGCAGGAGCGACTCCGACCGACTCAACGAGCGGGAGCGACTCCGATCGACTCAACGAGCGGGAGCAACTCCGACCGACTCAACGAGCGGGAGCGACTCTGATTGACTCAAAGAGCGGGAGTGACTCCAACTGACTCAACGAGCGGGAGCGACTCCGACTGACTCAAAGAGCGGAAGCGAAGAGATGCGTCCGTCTGCACCAATCGCCACAAGCCACCCGTCATTATCCTCAACTTCCACCACCATCTCATTTTTGTGCAAACTCTAAGGGTTATACCCTTCAGAGTTTGAGAGGGGGTGTTAAAGAATAATTATTATGAGAATATTATGTTTTTATTATAATTATTATGTTATTATTAGTTTCCTAGTTTTCCTAGTTTCTATTATGAAATTTTAGGGTTTCCTTTGTGTATCTATAAATAGAGCATTTGGCTCCTCTAATACAACAAGAATAATTCTCTTTTTCCTTTATTCTAACAGCCATGTTTTTAAATAGTATATCCTACTTAATGAGATTTTTTTTTTGTAAATGATGATAGTATATATTTTAATGAATTATGTGGACTCATTTGTAAAATGTGAAAAAAAATCATTAACGTGATACATCCACTGCAGTGGCTAACAATGGAAATGGGACTGTAAAATGGGCTTGATTTGATTTTATTTCCCTTTGGGCTCTGAAACAATTAGCATTTTTTTTAGTCCACAATATAATCCTATATACCTTATTAGAAATCCAATGAAGAATATATCTCATTAATTTTTTCTTACAACTACTAAAATTGAGTTATTCAACTTGAAATGGAGCGATCTACATTTTTTGTTAAAGCATATGATCAGTTTACTATTTTTAGAAAAATTAAAACACGTTTGGTTTGAATTTTGATTGGTAAAAATGACTGAATCTAACATTTTTCTTTCCCTCTTCCAAGAGGCCTGTACACGGGGAAAGAGGGAAAAAAAATTAGATAAAGTTCTCTGGCATCCCAAAAGGGGCATTAAAAATTGGAAAAAGATACAGGTAGTCCCATTGCAGTTTCAATTGCAATTCATCCCGGTTTTCTTTTTTTATAAAATTATACACTCATCATTTGAAGTACATACTATTATATCAAATAAAGTATATATTGAGATACATTGATGTATTTTTCATAGTGAAAAAATGAAAAAAAATTGAGTCATATACTATTATAGAATCCCATACACTGTGATAGTGTAGTATATACTACTTTATCATAGCATACAGGCTATAAAATGAGCTGTAAAAACAGATTACGTATATCAGCACTCTTAAAAATCGGTAACAATCAATTAAAAACAGGGACCAGGCCCGACTGGCCAGGAGTAAAAAAACCGAGCCTAGGCCCTACCCACGGGCCTGGGCTTGACCCACGGGTGGACCTTAAAGCCCCACGAAAAATTTATTTTGAGCACTGATACACGCAGTCTTTTTTGCAGCCACATATGCTATGATAACGTAATATATACTGCACTATCATAATATGTAATCCAAATTTTTTTTTCATTTTTTCATTATGAAAAAAATATACTAATGTATCTCAGTATATACTTTATTTCATATAATATCATACACTTCAAAAAGTGAGTGTATGATTTTAAAAAAATAAAAAAATGAAATGGACTGTAATTGAGGCTGCAATGAGAGCTGTATATATCTTTTTCTATTTATTTTGGGGCTTTCAAAGGCCTCCCTTTGAGGCCCGGCCCAGTCCATAAACTGAGGCCCAAGCCCAGGCCGGGTTTAGGCCCAACGGGCTGGGCTGGGCCGGGCGAGCTGGGCTTCAAGCCAAATGATGCCCTTTACAATCCATGGACATGATGCCCTTTACAATCCATGGACATTGCTATTTTGCGGGTTCACAACTAAACAATTTTTTGGGGAGATTATTTTTGTATTGTAATTAGGCAGTGGTTTACCATTATATCACAAAATTTGTAATCACAAGATCCCAAAAATAAATAACAAATAAAAATCTCTTTATAGTAATAGTGTGTTGATGAGAGACCCCCACCTTGGTGTAAAGTTTTCAACATCAGATATGATACATGTAAGCCCCATAACATCACCATGTGCTTCTTTTTGGAGAAATGCATAACTTAGGTGTCTCATCCCAATATGTTTAGATAAAGTTACCACCACAAAGTGGAAGGTATTGAAAGCCATTTATTTGCCTTTATCCATTGAAGGATAAGAATTGTGGCTCTCTCTATCTGTCTCTATCTCTTTCTCTTTTTAATGGGATAAATATAGTAAGCTCATAACATATACATGTTTCATTTCTCTAACTGTTCAATGACAATAAAAAAAAAAACAATTTTTTCCCTTTTGAATGATGTGTTCGGAAATAATTTTTGGTTTTTTTTTTTTGGGGGGATTCCACTCAATAATGATTTTGTGGTTAAGTTTTCATTGAATCGCTGCTAGTATCCAAATTGAAGTTTGGATTAAAGAAATTATTTTTCATGATAATGGTGAAATTTGTCATTATGATTTATCCAGAAAAATTATGTATCATATTGTTATCGAATTTGGATTTTTTTGACACAAATATGGATTCGAATATCATACATATATATGCCCCGTTTGGATCCGCGTTTGGATAGATTCTACGTTTAAAAAGTTAAAAATTTTTAAACGCATATCCAAACACATTTTTCACGTTTAGTTTTTCAAACTATCATCTTAATTTTTCATACTAAAAAAATTGCTAACTGACAAAATAATGCTATTCAAAAACTAAGTTTAAACCTCAATATTTTAAGAATCTCCACGTTTTAATCACGTCCAAATGTAGGCATAAATATGAATGAATTCAGAGTGTGGATTTGTATATCAGGATATTTAATCTAAAAAATCATTTTTATTTTTTACTTATAAAAGTATATCATAATTATTTTTATTAATATATATATGGATGTTAATTAACACACAATTACAAAAGGTAGTGCTTAGGACAGTTAAAATAGATTTTGGCAAATATATGATCTGTTAGATTTGTTTTTGGGTGGATGGCTATAATTTAAAAAAAAAGTTAAAATAAGATTCTTGTCTGATTTTAAAGGACCCATGTAGAAGATTCCGAGCAAGATATATTCCAGCTAAAGCAAAAATGTGCTCTGAATCAATTCCAATTCTCCTCCAAAGTGAAGTAATATTAGATATTTTGGAATATACAAAGTTGTAAAGTATGGTCATTCAATTTTATTGAAAGCATTGAATCTGCTTTTTCGTGAATTTTCATTTATTATTGGGCTAAGTGGCTAACCATTATCCAACCAACTCTTCAAATGATATAGTCCAAGACGTATGGTTGGTAGTTGAATCGAATTATATTGTAAGAACAACTTTCTTATTCAAGGATTTTTAAGTCATTCAACCCACAAAAGTGATGTGGTCAAGCCTCACACATTTTTATTTGTTTAAGCCAGTTATCTTCACATTAGACATATCATAATTGCGCAATAAAACATCATATATGCATCATTATATAGAGAAACGATTAGGTGCGGTGTGCGGACGGGTGCGGCGTCGACCACGGGCTGTTCGATCACGGGTCTATCGCATCCGACGGTCAATGTGAATCGCACCCGACCGTCGGATGCGATGGACCCGTGATCGACGCCGCACCCGTCCGCACGCCGCACCATATCACTTCCCTCATTGTATATAATGTTCCCATGAACAATATATTTGAAAGGTGTTGTTACACACCATCATTGTATAGTTATAAACACAATAGTTGTATAGTTATAATCATATGATTATTTGTGTAAAAGAGTTTATACAATCCATTAAAATATATATTTCATATTTTTTTAATAAAAAATATTAGAATATATATATCATTTTTTTTATAAAAAAAGTGTGCTTCATTCTCCTATTTGATAATGGAATAGGTGGGGAATATGATGAAATAGAGGTGACCAAGCAAAAAAAAAAAGTTATTTATTTGTAAAGAATAAGTGAATATAGCTATATCATATATAGGAATAAGTTGGTAGTGATATTCTAAGTCCCCCTTGGAATCGTTTAATTCTACCAAATCTATTATATGGGTTTAAGTGGATCCACGTGTCAAATCATTTTTTCATTTTCTACCTATAACTTATTTATGGTAATTTATGACTATTTTAATAATAAATAAATATAACATTGGAATAAGTAATTTCTTATTTATTGTGTTTTTTGTTATTCTCATTAAAAAAATCGTAACAATTTATATTTTGTTGTTTGGCTAACCATAAATAAGTTATAAATAAAAATATAAATAAAATATGAATAAAGATTTATCAAATGTGAAAAAGTGATTTGACCTGCAACCTCCTGATTTATAAGAGGTGATGACAGATGATTTAACAATGGACCCCTTTACACCAGTAGAATGGATTTGGTGAAATAACATAATTCTATGGAGAACCTAGAATACAAATATCGATTTATTCCTACATATTCTGTCATAGCTATACCCATTTATTTTTTAAAACAAACAGTTTTTTTGGTCTATTCTCCCCTCTTCCTCTTATTCTCTCTCAATTCCTCTACACAAAAGCTTATACAGTAAAATAAGATATTGTTCACAATTTTTATAACATACCTTAATAAGATGTGTAATAATCACTCATATAAGTTGATATTTTTTACGTTTGGATTCTTTGTGATAAAAATACAGAGACTCTGTGTTAACCACAAATAATAGAACATGTAGACAGTACAATCAATCATATTTATTTTTCTAATAGACTTTTGCTGGTAAAAGACTAGAGAAAAATTATGTTTACTTTTTTACTATTCTCAGCCTATAGGTTTATTGGCTGCCAGGAGATCCTAACGACAAAACCAGGTGTGAATATATTTGACATCTTGATCATGTATCTGTGACCAAACATTACATGTGACATTATTTATACCTCAATCAACATCATTAAGCATAATAATCACATTTGGCTGGAACAAATCAGCAATGCAGGTACGAGTGCACGTGGGACCTAACAATTGACATTTGGAGTCTCATCATTATACAGGGACAAATCCAAATAACCCCCTTTAAAACGCCCGAAATCCATATAACCCCTGAGTTTTCCTGAAATTCATATAACTCCCTAAAAAACCTATGTAAATCTAAATAACCCCATGAGTTACTTTAAAACAAATAAGGAATATTATGTGAATATTTTATTTTATTAAGCCTTATTGAAACAGTATATTAAAAATCTCCTATAATATGTTAAAAATGAGGTTGGACTAGTAGGACTCTCTCCTGCTCATCCTGACCACACTTTGTATTTTCATTTGAGCCCTCTTATTTAATTAAGCAGTTGTCTACCGTTTAATTTCAACAAAAATTTTTTTTCAAAAATGTAAAAAAAAATATTTATAAATGATGATTTTACACCCCTCTAAATGGATTATAAAACCCTATATGAAGGGGTAAAATCATCACATAGAGAATTTTTTATATTTTTAATACATTATAAAGGTTTTTGATATATTATGTTTTCAGCCAAAGCTAACCAAACAAAATATTCGCAGAATCTTTCTCATCTGTCAATGAAAAATTAATTCAGAGACTACTTGATTTTACATAGGTGTTTTCAATGGCTTATATGACTTTAGGAAAAATCAGAGGGTTATATGACTTTTTTCTATTATATATTATTCTAATATCAACTCACCTTAAATGAGGATAAACTCAACATTTGCCATTCTATTTGGGTCAATTGTTTTAATTAAAGCAATTGAGATTAGATTACACTCCACACCAAACTTGAAATCAATAAAAGAATTGAAGTGTTTATCATCAACCAAATAAAGGTAGGGGGGTGGGGGCTATCCCCATTCCTAACCTAAAAACTTCCAAACTGCTAAAAAATTCTTCATACACACCCACCTCATACACACCCACCTCATCCAGGTTGAATACAATAATAAGACATCAAAGGACTAATAGCCTTACACAGGATTTGTGGGTCAATCTTACCTGATGCACAAGATTTGTGGGTTATTTTGTGCATCACGAAATATATATATATATACTAAAAATATTGGCATTGAGGGGGACACTTATTGAATCAACACTCAATGTGGAACATGTAAAAAAAAATGGAACCTATTCCACATAGCAGACATGTTCATGAAGTCAAATGAAGAACAAAAGTGAAGGAAAGAAAGGAACTGTGTTCAGTGTACATGGTCAAAAAAGATGGCTATTTTTTTTTATATTCTTTTTAAATGAGGACAACTCTCAAGCAGAGGCACAATGAAGAAAAGGAGGGAATCAAAGGTGTGGAGCCCACACAGTCTACTTGGTCAAACCTTTCAACCGAACCCACCCAACATTGCCTGCCCACAAAAATGAAATGAGATAGTGATATGATATAAGAATAAATTGATATACCCTTCCTAATTGTCATCCACTCAAAATTCACAGAAATATAGCAGGTCATGAATTTTCTCTCTATATACATATATGTATATAAACCATATAGAACATAAATTTATGCCACTTCAATCAAATATACCGTAAGTATGGAGGAAAAAAGAGGTAGAATTTCATGGACTCAAACTTTAGCAAAACAAGCAAAGAATGCAACAACAGTTTTAACTATAAAAATTTACACAATCTACATTGATATAGGGAACCTACAAAGAATATCAGATTTTTCAGTTCAAGCATACAAGTTTTAAAAAACATTGAATGACAATAATTAATTTAATGAAAAATCTATCTGAAATTCTCTCTCTCTCTCTCTCTCTCTCTCTCTCTCTGAATCAAATGCAAAATACCCAAGGAAAGGAGCAATATGATGCAACAAAAAAAAACTAAGCATGGATCAAAACTACCTTAATGAAGAGAACAACAAAACTCATTGGATCAATTGCCAGTGCTGTTCCCTAACAATAAACTTACACATCATTTACAAGAGACCCAAAGTTTGTCAATTTTGAAAACGCCAGCTAAAAATTAAGATCATAACAAACAATATCCTCCATTAAAAAAAATTGAAAAATATCTAGCATTGCCTTGATGGAACATTTATAAAGTAAGACCAACTACAGAAAATGCTTCAAATACTTAATATTAACCATGCCAATTAGACCAAATAACAGTATCAGAGAAAAAGAATCTTTACTGTAAAAATGTATCAAGGCAAGCAGAGAACTGTCAACCATTTCTCCATTTATATTGAAACGGGTAGTACATTTAACCATGATGTTATAAAATTGCACTCAAACAGTGCTCTTATGATACGAGAACAATTGAATAACAAATATAAGCGATGGCCAAGGTTGGTGCAGTAGTACTGTTTTTTCTAAACCTCTATGCAAGAAAGCCAATCACATTTTGATCGGATAAACTATTTTCCTTTCTCCCATTCAACTATACATCAAACAACAATTAAGTTTATCTGCATGCATTTAAAATTCCAACCCTTTCTTATCTCACCCCTCCAACCCAATGGGATATATCAAATTATTCATCCTCTTATGGCATCATCAGTTTCCGAATCTTTAATCTTGACAACAATTGGAGTTTGAATTGCAGTAAGCAAAAGAGCTTTTGTAATATCACCCAATCATGACCAATACCTTGTAGGAACAATGAACAATTAGCGTCGCACATTGGGTCTATATCGATTCTGCATTCCTGGTTTGACATGAGTATGCCTTTGTGGCAATCCTTGCTTTGGTAGATCACGCAACTCCATTACCTGTATCGTGCGCTGCTTCTTTGCTGTAAAAGAAATAGAGCCTCTCAAGATGACATTTTATAAGCTCCTAAATACTGATGATAATGCAAGTCCAATGCGAAAAAAAGAAACACACCATTCTCAGCTAGTTGGTACCCTTCATGAAGTTTCCTCTTAGCAATTTCGAGCTTCAATGCCTCTTCAGAAGTTTTTGGTTTCTGAAAACAAGAAGTGATCAGTCCCACACCCAATATAGAACCTGAAACCAGAGTTATAGAGCGGTATGATTTGGCATATTATATAGCCTTACCTCTTGTAAACCTGGCCGTTCCTTCTTTTGGATTCCAATATGTTGTGACTTCAACTCTAGATTGGCTTTTGTCACTGAGCCAGGTTTCAAAGGTCTCCCTGGGCCAGAACCATTGTTCAAAAGCTTTATTTCCATGTTCATGGGTTCTCTCCTCATTTGGCCCTTGTCTTCCATAATGTTCGTTTGACGTATCATCTGATCCTTCAAAGGTTTTCCTAACCCAGAACCTGTGCTCAAGGGCTTTGCTTGAGATTTGATAACCTCAGGTTTCCTAGTTATCTTCTCTTCACCAATGTTTGCTACATGCGATGTCTGGTGCTTCTTGGTCTTATTGTCCTCCATGATGAATTTCCTTCCATCCACTTGATTCTTGTCGAATTCCCACCCGTTTCGAGGATCTGCAACCAGGATCCCCCAAAAATGGATAATTTAAACATGGGAATTTCGACAAGATATCAACCAGCATGTGCAGAAAAAAAGAAGTCTCGAGATTAAACTCACTTCCATCATCGTCCATGCCATCGAAGAACTTCGTATCATCACAGATTTGAGAACACAAATAGAATTAAGGATGAAAACCACAGTCAGCTTGTTTTCAATAACATTTCCTCTTCTACAAACTCTGAAATGAAAAATGGTATGTTATGTATACCTTAGAAAGCTCCATTGGAGCAGTTTGTGTGGCAAGGAGGGCTCCTTCATCTAGTGGAGGAAAGGGAAGACCTAGCTCTTCATCTAGAACTGATGGATTGATAGAGTCGGGGGTTGTTTCTAGCACAAAGAAATACATGACCAAATCAACAAAATGCAATTGCAAAAACTACAACAGGAACAGGAAAGGCATGAAGAAATGCTTCAATGTAATTTAGTAACAAATATCAACCTGCAATAGCAGCAGTGGAACTAACCCATGCATCTACCAGATCTTTCCATCCACTGCAATCCCGAAAAACCAACTTGTAAGTGGACCACATCCATCAATACAATTTTTATAAAGAAACTACTGCAGATGAATAAAAATAAGTTTGTTATATGTCATTCACTAGACAAGAGATTTCAAAGGCCTAAAAGTTACTAATGTCTTTGCGATAGCAGAAGGAAATATGGGGCAAGGACATACTCAATAAGGGTCCTAACAAGGTGGCGAATCCGCTTCGAGTTGTGCTTTCGAATACCATTAACAGCCTTTCCAATCTCCGTCGCCTAAAATACAAAGAAAGAAAGAAAAAAAAAGATTTCAACTTCCCAATTAAACAAACTCATGAACTTGCATTGATGAACTGAAGCATGAATAACAAATACATGAGGCGGTATCATGTCCAAACCTTCAGAGTATCTACAGAGAGTTGCATGATCTCAAGTCTCCTCAATGAATCAAACAGCGTGGATTCGGACTGTCCACAAGTAAAGCAATCTCACCATCACAATATTTCAACCAAAATCCAATTCAATTCGATGAACGAAAGAATAACAACAATTCAATGAAACATAAATTCCAATTGCAATTGAATTCAAAGTCAATGAGGATTGGGTTTAAACCTCATCGTTCTTTTGCTCAAGGACTTCTCTGATCCTCAAAACCTCCCCAACCATCTGTGTCTCCTCCTCCATCTCATCGGTGAGAGCCTCCGCCTCGTCATAGCTGTAAACACTCTTATGGAACAGCTTCTCCTCCTGATCAATTGTACTACTATTGACTTTGCTCTCTTTCGCGCTTCTCTCCGACCCTCCTCCGCCGCCTCTGCCTCCAACACCATCATCGCCTTCTCCACCATCATCAAGGCTTCCCTTCTCAACCCCCTCTGCGACGACAGGCACCGCGAGCTCGACCCGATCGCAGCCGATGCACCGGGTCAATCTGGCCGAGAAGAGACTCTCGGCGATTCGGTCCCGCCTCGACCGGAACTCGTTTGGGTAATCCGAGGCGGCGATCAAGATGGCTTGCTCGATCACATCGAAGATATCGGAATTCACGCTGCGGAAGTAGTCCCGCCAGTCGTCGAGGGTCCCGGACTTCACAACCATGTCGAAGGGACCTCCACCGACGCTCCTCCACCCCCACAAAGACCGGATTTTTATCAAAGTTCGATCAAGAAATCCAACTGGGTGTCTCAAAAGACAAGACTTTTTAATCTTTCTCGACCGAATTCGACCGGAGAATCCAAATGGGTCCTCGGATTTCCGATAAAAAACGCGAGTCCCGACACAAGAAAGGATTAAAAACTCAACCTTGATTGGATTTTCCGATCAAACACCCAAATGGGTCTATGAATCCAATCTCAGAACACAATAATCCAAAGCAAACAAAAAAAAATAAAAAAACCAATTCCGTGATCAAAAGACAATCCAACAGAGACTCGCTTTGAAGGTTCAATGAAACGACGATTATCGAAAGACCCTCCCGCGAAAACACCAAAAAAATAAATAAAGAAAAAACAATAATTAAAAAAAAAACCAAAACAAACGCGACAGTTTCAATGGGTTTACTTAATTTTTTTAGGCGGTTTTTTTTAACACCCAAAACCGCTTTTTCAAGATATACAGCGGTATTTCATGGTTTTTGATAGGTCGCTTTGTTTCTCTGCTTGACTTCTCTTCTTCTTCTCTTCTTCCTTTTAGAGAGAGAAACCGAGTTTTTTTTAGAGAGAGAAACACAAATAATAAAAATCAGACAAAAAAAAATATTTTTATTTTCGTTTACCGCTATTTTATCTCCCAATTAAGCCTGTCAATTATCCGAAAAAATATCCGCATCCGATCCGAATCCGTATCCGAAAATGCAGAAAATATCCGATATCCGAAAAATCCGTATCCGTATCCGAAAAAATAATCCGTATCCGAAAATTTTCGGATCGGATACGGATATACCCCTATCCGATCCGAAAAATATCCGTATCCGATGGCATTAAAAAAATATTAATATTAGTATTTAATATCTACCATTGGATTTTGATTAAGTGGCTCACATTCTTTCTAATAGTTGTAAAATTAGGACTTGTGTTTGTGAATTTTTAATTTTAAGTCAATTTTTGAACTTTAAATGAAAATTTGTTATGTTTAATTATTTATTTATTCTTTCTAATAGTTGTAAAGTTAGGACTTGTGTTTGTGAATTTTTAATTTTAAATCAATTTTTAAACTTTAAATAAAAATTTGTTATATTTAATTATTTATTTATTTATTTCGGATATTTCGGATAATTATCCGAATCCGTCGGATACGGATACGGATCGGACACGGATACGCTTTTTAAATATCCGTCGGATACGGATACGGATACGGATATAAAAAAAAATTTCGGATACGGATACGGATATGACCATATCCGCTCCGTATCCGGTCCGTTGACAGGCTTACTCCCAATACAGGACTCCGAAAAAAAATTATTCTCCACCCCCTTCTCCTTATAATCCACCCACTATGACCTGTAAAACCGACCCTTTTTGTGATGACATCGGGTGAACCATCTATGTATCGGGGGTGGTAATAATCCGTGATAAGATAAAGCTCGATTCGAAACCGATTCACAACCGTCGGATTCATATCAGATGATTTTTGAACGGTGGATTTTGGGGGGGGGGTGGGGGAGGTTCACTTGACCCGAATAGATCGCGAAAAGATCGGCGGTTGGATTCGGATCCCTGGATCCTTTTTTGTGTGTGAACGGTGGATTTAGTTGTTATTTTTTTTTATTTAATTGAATAATAACAATAAATCGTAATTAAAGACTAAGGTTCATGTGACCTTTTTGGTAACTAGCTAATGTGCATGTGCGATGCACATAGATTATTTTGTTGATTTGAATTATAAATATTAACTATATTAAGTTGCATTAAATACTTGTTAAGAAGTCAATAAAAATAAATTTGGATCAGTGATAAAAAATTAAAAAAAGTGACCAATTTTTTTATCCAGAAGTTTTTAATTAATTAAAAGTGAAACATTTTAAGATTTTTATCCCATTAAAAAAATAAAGAAAATATATTAAAAAAATTTGATACGCATGACACAACTCGATCATATATAACAATTCATCTAAAATTTAGCCCTCCACATGATTGCATAATCATCGTAACACTTTAATTCTCATTATTCATAAATTACAGTAGTCTTCTAACATGAATATTTGTTTGCTTTTGCACTTTCATACAATCTCATTATTCAGACTTTAATTGTATAATTCTAACAACAAATAAAAAGAAGAAACCATATGAGATAAAAATATTTTTTATTGGGTGTAACTCTCCAAAAAAAACCTTAGACGTATAATATGAATACAAAATGGTCGGCTTAACCGCCTCCACGATGCTTCGATGATTATCATAAAATCAGAATTATCCACCAAAGATAAATAAATAAATAAAAAGAAATATAGAGAGAAATTAACATGAACCCGTTTGGAGATCTTTTGGAGACGGTCCGGTCCGCACATCACCAATATCAACTTTGATATCCAAGCAGAGCTCATCTCCACCATGGCTGGTATGAATAAAATATGTGAATCTCATTGAATTCTAAATTGAAGTAGTTCATAAAGAATTCAACAATACAGAATTATTTGGTATTTATTGTTTCTTGAAGGATGATTAAATTGAATTCAAGAATATGTATAGTCATATGACAAGTACAGATTTTCAAGAATTTAAAAAGACATACAATATGAAGAGATGGAGGGGTGGATGAATGAATGAATAATGAAATGCATTTGGAACAATGACAGATTTGCATAAATTGAGAAGGACAAAAATGAAATTAGAAGTGTTTTAAGAGTCATTTAAAGGAAGACAAACAATACAATCCCCTTTATTCTTAAAACAAATTTATTATTTGAAAATTCTTTCTCCTAACAGTAGAGACATGCTAAATTTTAAAAAAGAGGAACCAAAGGAAAAAATTTAAGCAACTTTATCATTATCAGTAAATTTAAGCAACTTTATTTTTGAACATTGTAGTAGGAATATATATCTTGCATGACACCCACATGTACAATAAATAAATAATTTAAATACAACAATAAATATAAACAATTTCTCTTTAAGGAAGCAAAGTTAATTATTAGGTCTCCTTTCCATTATGTTAGATGTTATGTAATAAAATCCTTCAAATACTTGAATAAAGGGCATTATATGAAATAATTTTTTTTATATATATATCATATTCAGGGACGTTGGTAACTTACTTGTTTTGGTTTAAAAGTGGTGTGGACGTAGAATATGATGCAACCAGATAAGTAGTTGAAGATAATACACTACAATAAGAACATAAGAAGATAAAGTCATAAATAATTGAAAGTATAATAAATATCACAAATAAATCAAAATATCTTATTCATTCTTTTTTAAAGGTTTACAACCCCTTAAGTACAAGACATCCCAATACGAAAAAATATTTATCAGAAAATTGAAATTTAACAAATATTTAAAAATGAAATCAAACTTGTTAATATAGCTTCGCATGAATTAATTGAAATACTATTGTTATATTAAACATTTCATTGTCAATCTGCGAAGATTAGGTTCTTTGATATTCATGTTTGTTTGTTTGAATGAATTATTTTTTATTGGTGTTTGTGATTGTAGATGTGGTGACAGTTTATCGAGGGTATGGTAGAAATATATCTAGGTTTGCAATACTTGGATGGGTTTTCCAGGGTAAAATATAAAAATATGAAACTTAAATAGGCGCCATCACATCACTCACATATATATCATAATCCCTAATATCTAGGAAATTATTTTTTTGATGATCTTTAGATATGAATAACTTCAAAGTTTCTATGTACCATGCAAATGGAAAAATAAAATAAATGAAGTTGTATAAATTCTTAATGGGATCAACCACATACTTTATTTCAAAACACAGAGTGATCTCAACGAAATTTCATTATGATATTTTCATATCAATAACCTATAATGTTATTGGCTAAGCATTTCCAGTAATGTAATTTGGAAGTACGTAGAATAATCAAAGTTGTTTTAGTTAATGGAAAATGTTGCACTTATAGTCCACTGGTAATTTTTTTTAAATATAAATAATGAGGTCAACAATTTGAATCAACAAAACTATGAATGTGGGTTCTCTGATCGACGGAGAGTGATAATATTATAAATTGTATCATTAAAACTCAAACATGGTGAATGTAAAAATCAACAATTGATATAGATAATAAATTTAAAATAAAATATTTTAATATCATCAGATTTAATAATTTGAAACAGCTACACATCCTGTATTATGAAGAGCTAAAATCATATTATAAATTTATAATCATAATTTTGAATATATTTTTATTTTATAAGAATTCTTTTATCCTAATAATACTATGATATTCAAATATAATTTTCAAATAATAAACATATTAATATAAATTTAGTCAGCTTATTAATGTAATTTAATCATAATTGATGTAAAGAAATTTTTCATGGATAAGTCGGCATATGAATGTCATAAATGATGTAAATGATTAATATTATTTTATGATATATCTATAGTAGTAATCATATAAGTATGATGAAATGTGAAGCTTAAAATTTTAATATGTCATGCATGATATGATGAAAATATGAATAAATTATGGATGAGATTACAATGATATGAATGGATTTTCATTGGATTAAATCTATTGTTAAATTCACACAAAGCTCAAATCCGAATTTGTCCATTTTTATAGCAATATTTTTTTATAACAGTATTTTATATGTTTGTTTTTTTATTGGATTACATTTTTAATTACTGTGAATTATATTTTTTTGTTGGATAGATCTTATGGGTCATTGATCATTTGGGGCATTAATAGAGTCGAGAAGTCCAAGTGAATAGAGTAAATGCTAATCAAATATGTGTGAATTAAATAAATATTAATAGATATGAATTATATTAATATTTGATTTTTTTTAATGTATCATGTTTTTGTATATGAAATGAGATTTTTTTTTGCGAATTATATTATTAATGTATAATATATGTCTTATCCTAATAATATTATGATAATCAACTTTAACTATAAATTAATCAATATATTACATGATAAAATGTATGTATTATAATAAACTATAAATGAAATTAAAATGTTGTAAATAGATTTTCATGGGATTGAGTAGAAATGTAAGAGTATCATAATAATATTATGATAACCAATTTTAATTATAGATTAATGAATATGTTGCATAATGAAATGTATGTATTATAAAATACTATAAATGAGATTAAAATAATGTAAATGGATTTTCTTGGAATTGGATAGAAGTGTAGGGGTAAAATGAAAAAATGGTTGTCATTAAAGTGGTGTGAATGGACTGTAATAGGATTGAATGAATTGACAGGGTCAAATAGGTCAAACGGCAGGTTTTTGGTTTAAGAGCCTTTTATATAGTAATATAGATTAATGAGGATTGGAATCATTGTTTTCAGAAAGTTTTTGGTAACACTAGTTGAATTCCCAAAATTCATGTATTTTTTATATGTGAAAAATTATTTACTTTTTATGTTTTTTAAAAAACAGCTTTAAAGTGATATTTAAAATGGAAAAATTGGCACAACTTTTTTGAAAAATATTAATAGAAACATGTTTGATGATTTTCGGTTCCTGAAAAAACAAAATAATCCCAAATATATTTACAAACATTCCCTTATAACAAAATGTTCATTAAACCAAAAAAAATATTATATTAAAGATATTCACATCAATAGCTAGATTACTCAAAAATCGAAATTGAATAATGATATTATTATTATGCAGTAATAACTAATAAAATTAGAAAATGCTTTTTTATTCTTATAATCTTCATATAAGGCTCATCATAAATCCTGTGATTAGCGATAATTTTGGTTAAAAAAATTTAAGGATATATTTATCCATCCAAAAATTTAATAATCGGTTTTTAAAAATTGTTCATTCAATCAATAAGTTAATCAGATTTCAAAGTTTAAGTTAGTTCTTTACTTGTTATTGTGTTAGATGTGTGCTAGTCCGATTGATTGTTTAACTAATCAAGAGGATCAGTTTGGTCTCATTCATGAGATGACATTTTTCACTTAGGGCTAGTAATTGGTGTTCATTCTCATTTTCTTTTTGCTCGAACATGAAGAAAAATTCTGTTTGAAACTTTCATTCTTCTGTTCATTTCTGAATATCCCACCAAAAAATTCTCATTCTACAAAATTTATTATAATTGAAACTTTGGGAAGAGAAAATTCTACCTCTAAACCAAAGTTACCAAACTATCCCTTAAATAAACTCTCAAAGTAGTTTCCTAATAGTTTTTTTTTTAGTTTTCTTATAAAAAAATTTATTAGCATTTTTGAAAATCTAAAATAATTGGGGGTGTTTGGGACTAAAACGCACCCTGTATGATTACTGCAAAAACGAGATCTTCATAAGTTATTCAAACATGTTGTCAACACACAAACTAAAAAATGATTATAGAGATTCCAGGCAGTTTAGGATAGAATTTGTGTTTAGTGATTTAATAAATTTTTGTAGTTAATGTGGTTTATTTTATTTTATTTTATTTTACAAATATTACTAAAATATTTCATGGGTTATACTAGGTGGCCATGTGGGGTGGTGTTAATGAATGGTGATACCAATGAGTGTCTACTCATTTGGCATGATAATCATCCATTCATTGAATTTGGAATCATTCATTTCCTTTTGGGTGCAGTTTAAATGTTGTTTTATTTTGATAACTCATTAAATTTATAAGATTTTGTGTAGTTCTTAACACTTATTCTTTTGGATTATGGAATAAATGTATTAGATTACCTTTATGGATATGCATAAATATATCAACCCAATGTCTCATGCTTGCATTACTTCCAATATTTTTTTCAAGTGATGATAAGGTCGATGAGACAAGAATATCTAAAATTAAATGATTGGTTCATGTAAATAAGTTTAAGGCCCGGTTTAGCTTCGTGTCTCACTCGAGTTCGCCGTCGAATGCAACCACCAAAACAAACGAAAAAAAACAGCTTACGCGTTTGTTGTTTAGCCCCCATGTTTTATATGTGTTTTCTCCAACGCATCAAAACAGAGCTTCTAAAAAACACCCCTACCTATCCAATGCAACGTCCCCAACCTCCGGTCCAAACGGATACTAAAATTTTATTAATGACATAACTTATTTATTAAAGGAGTTAAAATTTTAGAATTGTTATCATGCCTAATCTATTGTAAGTTATAACAAATTATAAAAAGAAATTAATTAATTCACTCTTTCCTTTTGTAGGAAAAATTCTTATCGGTGATTGTTATCCAGCTATTATGTATCTTGATAAGTTTTCCACAAAATAATTGAGGGCTTGAATGATGATAAGATGATTTGTAGAAAAAAAAACACATTATTTTATGAATTCCAATATTTCACCATAATGAACACAACATAAAGTCGCAAATACCAATTGTCACGAATTTGTACCATGTACAAACAGAAATTATAGAGATAATGTACTATAATACTAACAAAGTACAAATATTATAAGATATTGATTAATATACTTTCGTAACCCTCGTTTGGGATGTAAACTAACAGAGAGAATGCACTGATTTAGATGGGATGAAAAAATATATTTGGAGTGAATAAAAATTTAATAATTATATCTGGATAAGATAGCATAAATTACGATAATCATTTCAAATGAGAATACACTAACATATTCATGTATTATTCACCACAAATGGATAACTAAAACAAAAATAGTGATATGGATCATATCCGAACTATAATAAATAGAAACTACCCCATCCCCATTCTAACAGCTATATATCTATCCTACAATATGTCAGAAACATCCAGAACATGGAGATATATAGAGTTCCCCTCTCTAAGCTATTAGTCTCAAACATATAATTATTTCTATCCATCAAACATGTAACAATATCTATCAAGCTAAATCATTTTGAGTACTCTTTCCTGGAGATTTCAATTCTCTTTGTTACTTGTTAGCACAAAAAATGTATGACATGGCTTTGTCCAGAGATATTCTAATTTTGTGAGGAAGGCATTCCACTAGTCAGACTGATTTGAAATTGGAATAGAAATAAATTGTAGACTAGATTTGTTGGGGTTGGATTTGATGAGAAGAAAACAATTAGATATTCTTTGTTCGGTGGCATACTCATCTATAATATATATGTTTATATATATATACATTACTACCAATGCTTGTCAAGATGGAATATCATTCACCATTCCACTGATATGGAGAATATGCATAGGGACCCCTTTTTTAATTTTGTAGATTAGGTGGTAGCCAAAATGTCAAATTGAGATACCTAAACCAACCCTTTTCATGAAGAGACATGAAACTTTTTTTTTAACAACTGTCAAGAATAAATAAAATAAAGTTGAATTTACGTGTAGTTCTGTTTTGATGACAAAATGTTTTTCTTCATTATATATAAATGTGATTTTTTTATACAAGAGATATATACAGTCCATCCAAATATATATTTGATATTTATTTATACATGTTGTTTTTTATATGAATTATATGTTTTAAAATAAAGAAAAGAGAAAATTAATTAGGGTCACTGTGATTATTCATTTATTATTTTTATACTCCTGGAAATTTTTTTTAAAATTTAAGTAAGTGTTGAAAATTTATTTTTATTAACTGGATGTTGTAAAAAATACTGAAAACCCTCGCCCAATTATGTGAAAGTTAACAATGTACTAGAGAGTGCTAACAGTGTACTGAAGATACTTAGCAATATATTGGAGAGTATTTATAATGTACTGAAATAATTAGACTGAGACATTTTATGTGAAGTTTAACAATGTAGTGGAAATATTTAACAATGCAATGGAGAGTATTAACAGTGTACTAAAATAATTGGGTAGGGGGAAGACATTTTTTATATTTTTAAACAATATCCAACCGAAGGGATTTAAAGATAATTTTTCACTACTTTAAAGACCTAAACAAGCTTAAAAAATTTCAGGGATCTAAAAATAATAGACATGTGACCACAGGGACCCTCAGTTAATTTCCCCAAAATAAACATCATAACATGTAAAAAATTTAAAAAGTGTACATAAAACTATTTTCAAAATTATAAGAAAAATAAATAAATTATTACTATGTTGGTTTAATAAACATTGACAGATTCTGTTGTTGGGGTTATTCAAATATCCCACATGTGAGTTCTTGAGTTTGGCCGTGAAAATTTTTCAAAGCTACGACTGTTAAAAAAAAATCCTAATATATGTCTTTCTTTAGAGGAAATTAATTAGGCGCCTATATGGTCATTCATCTATTATTTTTAGAAAACGATGAAAAATTATCTTTAACTCACTCCAGTCGGATGTTGTTCAAAAATACCAAAAATATCATTCATCCAATTATTTTAGTACACTGTTAACACTTTCCAATACATTATTAAGTATATCTAGTATACTGTTAACACTCACAAATACATTGTTAACTTTCGCATAAAATGCTCCACCCAATTATTTTCGTACACCGTAAACACTTCCAAGTACATTGTTAAGTATCTCTAATACATTATTAACACTCCCATCACATTGTTAACCTCCGCATTATTGAGCTAAGGCATTTTTTATATTTTTGAACAACATTTGGCTGGGAATTCAAAATTAATTTTTCACAGATCTAGAAAAGATTAAAAAAATTTAGAGACCAAAAAATAATAGACATAGATCACAGGGACCCTAATTTTTTTTTTTTCATTTTAATGTATTTATAAATTTAAAAAAAAACGTGTGAAAACGAGTGGTGGTCTATTGATAGGAGGTCCAGCCAAGCAGCGTGTTGCATATAATTGATGATCTCCATTTTCAAAGAAGATTTTGAAAGCGACATAAATTACTATTCAATATAAATAAAAATTAAGTTAGTTTTTTTAATTATTTTTATTAAAAAATATAATAATAATTTTTTTATTATTCGATTTAACGTTGACAAATTGTAAATAAGATACGAAGATTAATGATTTGTATGAGATAAATATATAATTGATGTGACGTAAGATTTGAATTATGATTTTATAAAAAGTGATGACAAGTGATTCGACGTATAAGCTCTTATTTATAATAGTGATATATATATATATATTAGTTGGAATAATATAATTACAAAAAACTTTGGAATACTAATAACATCTCATTTTCTCATATTTTAACACAACTATACTCATTTATTACTTGCAAGTAAACTATAATTTTTTGGACATATTCACTGGTGTTCTACCACATATATTTTTCACTTATTCCACGACCCAAACAAGGGCTCAGTGAATTAACAAGTTGATAATGTGAGGGACAATGTTGCATGCAACTTTGTATACATCACGTGCAATATTTTTCAAATGTTAAAAATTGCTTTTGTGTGTATACACACACACAGTCTAATGATTGATGAATTTTATATACTTAATTATGCTAAAAATAAAACATGCTCCATCTAATAAAAACATAAAAGGGACTTTGGGAGTGCATGCATGCAGTACTAGACTTAAGAAAAAACAATGTGTGCACAGGTATATATGTGAGAAAAATTTGTGATGTAATTTTTTAAAATATATTATGTTCATGAAAATGAGAATTAGAAGAAGATATCGCATATCATTTAAATTATAAACTCAATTAAAAAGAGAATTCTTAAAAAAACTCAGTTAACTCCCACGAAGGTACATTATTGTACGCTGTATAGATATGTATATACTATATGAAAACATATATTGGTTGAAAATCATAAATAATGACTTCGATCGATAACATACAAGAGAATTCTATAGGAGTAAAATCAAACAAATTAGTAAATAATAATATAAAGCAGATATATTTCTCCTATCAAAAAAATATTAAGGACAAATAGTAAAAATGGCTAGGCAATCTTTAAAAATGAGTTTGAACTGATGATCCTACTGAAAAATAATATTTAAATATAATATTAACAGTCTTTAGAAATTTAACAATTACTAAATAAAAGCTAATTTGATTTAAATAAAAATATATTTCATATTTGCTTCCAAGAATAGCCTTAGAATTTGAAAAAATGAGTTTTTAGGAGAGATAGCGTATTCATTCAATACATTTTTTTTATATATAAAAATCTATTTGGTGATGAGTCGATTTAATAGATCCTCCATTGGCCATGCCGCGCGTTTTATATGTTTTTTTTTTAATGATTAACATAGTATCTGCAATGCATTATTTTTGTTGTGAATGAAAATAAGACACTTTAAAACTTTTGCATAAAAATATGAAACAATTTTTCTTTATCATGTTTAGCAAGCTTAAATATTTAATCAGAATAGTGAACATGATTGGATTTCAACTGCCATGATATTACCATGATATAATATAAATATTAATTATTATTACTAAATAAATAAATAAAATTTAAATATGAAATATTTCATAAATATTTTGCATAATTTTTTTTAAGGCTTGTATCCAGAGCATAGAGGTATGTGCCATTAGGCCCCAAACAACCAGCCAGAGGATTGGTTGCAGTAATTTGGCTGGAAAGTCCAGACACCTTTTTTTTTTAATTCTGGTTTTTTTTAATGGGTTTTTTTGTTCTTTGTTTTTTTTAAAAACGATATCTACACCAGCATATAGTTTTTTTTATTCATATATTTTATTTGGGAAATGAACTGCACCATTTTATTTTACTTGAGCATGGTAGGATTGGAACGCACGACACGGGAGGCTGGGTGTCCC
Organism: Acorus calamus; assembly: GCA_030737845.1. Lineage (NCBI taxonomy): Eukaryota > Viridiplantae > Streptophyta > Magnoliopsida > Acorales > Acoraceae > Acorus > Acorus calamus. The sequence continues at coordinate 6,690,136 of CM060862.1, read as the reverse complement.
ATCAGCCACACTAGGACGTGCATAATTATCAACTCTTAAATCTTAATATATTCTAATATTTTAACTAATATCGAAACATGATTTTAATATACAAGTCAAAAGTTTTTATTAGTATCAAGTAATTGATTATAATTTATGTGAATAAAACGGACCAATCTAATCAACAATAATCAATTTTTAAAATCATCATTTGTCTGTGGTTTTATTATTTTTATCAAATTTCTATACCATCATATATTAAGATACATTGAATTAAAATTCAAAGCAGTTGGTCAATCTGGTATAAAAAGTCAAATTTTTTACCGCAGTCAATGAAGTGTAATTCCGCAATCATCTCCTTCATTTTCAGTCCGCCATTTTCGATAAATTTACATAACTTACCACTCATAACACGTGCCTTACAGCGACAGCTACTCAACGCCTTGTCTCCGTAAAACTTGCAAAGACAACATTGCCCCTGAAATACTTCCATTTGTGTCCCACAACAAGACATCCCAGAAACATCACGATCCACTGATCCAACGGTTTTAAATAAAAGAACACAAAATCTGACGCTTCGTTTTCGTCGTTTTCTTTACAAAGGCAGAACAACAATTAAAAGCGAGGGCCCTTTTGTAACATTCGATCTCAGCCGTCCACTTCAACCGAAAATGCGGTGGTGAAAACCAAATCTCAGCCGTCCGTACTCAACTGACAGTGATGGTTTTGAAAATGCTGAACCCCGCGCACTCACCCCCAAGTGGGTCCCACTTGTGATTTAACTGTGGGCGCCTCGAGATGGACGGCTGTGATTTCCCGATTTTTTGTAGATCAAGATCGGCGATGAAGTTGGGCGGGTTCGGAGGGGCCACGTGTGAGACGGGTCGCGTTTTCGAGATGCTGCGCTGGACGACGGTGTCACGTGGTGAATGGAATTGTTTGATACGCTCACTCCTTTACGTAATAGTCCACCCGAATATCAGATGTGCGTAAAAACGTGTATCGAGTGAAACACGTGGGTTGGATTGTTCACCAGATGAACGGTGGTGATGAGAGATCGTGATGGACTATGAGTTGGGTATTAAATATAAGTTTAATTTTAGTTTGTTGAATATAATAAATTTAATGGAGTTGGAATACAGTACAACCCCAAACTGTAAATCCGTGTCAACGGTATGTAATAAGATATAACTTTTGAACATTTTTTATATTTTTTTATAATTATATTATTTGATTTTTTAAAATATATTTTTAAAATTTTGTAAATTTATATATCTCTATATATGTGATTTTTTAAAAATAAAAAAAATAAGCTAACTGTGTCTCAGATTGTAAAAGGATTATTATTATTATTTTGTAAGAACAACCCTTGTAAATTTGATTTTTCATTAAACTTTGGATTTTTTGTGTGGATTTGTGTATCTCATAAATGAAATCTCGTTAGTGAAAATACAAAATATATATATATTCATTTAATTCAATCATCAATATATGTATTTCATTATATAAACTTATATTTTTTAAAAAAATATTAAAACATGTTAAAATAACAAAAATAAGTACACGAATGAAAAATACAATGAAAAATATTAGACTTGATCATTAGTTCAAAATGTAATCCACATGCATTTTTTTATTTTTAAATAGTTAACATCATCTATAAAGATATATGTTTTGATTAAAAATATATATTATTTTATTTTAAATTAAATTAATTTATTTTTAAAAAATAAAAAAATAAATATACTGTAACGTCACCCAAATATAATAGACCCACAGCATACAAAGTTCCAGCTCTGGTTGCCACAGCTGTACCACTCATTAACAAAAAGAAGATGAAAGTGATGTGATGGACGGTTATTCAAATCGAGTTGTTTTACATGGACAGGCTATATGTTTCTTAAAAATATTCACATAGATCCTCTATTTGGCATTCTAACACAATCACGTTATTTGATCACTACGATAGAATAGATATATAGTATGGAGTGAAAAATTTATCGTATCTAGATGAGCGACATGTGTTACTGATCAACAAATTGATTTTATAACGTATGTCATCTGAGTGTCAAGCATATCCAATGAGGAATTACATATCGGATCATCTGAGAAGTAGCTCCATGTGATCAACTCAAGAGACGTTCACGTAGAAGATTCCTCCAAATCTCATCCACGTCAGTAAAGTTGGTTACACACTTAATCCAACGACATTCACCTATATAGGAGGCACTCCCTTCGAAAGATGATATGTGACAGACACCACACTAGTGTTCAGGATGACTGTTTTGGAGGTTCTTCTGTGTGTGTGTGTGTGTGTGTGTGTCAAATTCAAATTGATCATGCATTATTCTACTGTCACAACTAAATTTCTCATTATGTTTTAGTAACATCATAATACTTGGATATACTAGTGCATCCTCCTCTGATTATTGTTCAATCTTAAGTATCAGACAATGTTTAGAAATGTGGTATACGGATTGTATGTGTTAGGGTATCACATAGAGTATATGCGGAGTATATACGGTGTTATATTTTTATTAATAAAAAGAAACACAATTATTTTCAGATAATAGATAATGAGATAAATACGAATATAATTATTTATAACAAAGGACTTTAATCACAAATTAGATAAAATATTTGAACAATAAAAATAAATCGACATTAACTTTTTATGTACCAAAATATAAAGTTTCCTAAGTTATAAACTTAAGTCTTTGATCAAATGTATTTGATAGTGGATAGGGAAATGATCATATCCCAGATGTTTAGAAAAATAGAAAGTGAGAGAAAAAATAATAGAAAGCCAAAACTTCATAAGCTGTAAAGCTTTCCAAAGCAACCCAAACATTCAACAGAAATATAAAAACACCCCAAAAGTTTATATTTAAATCATGTGAGAGGCCTTTTAAAAAAATTGTTTAGCTACATAAGCGATCACATATCCGCATATAGATTACATATTAGGATATATGGCCTTATGCGGCCGTATATACTCCCGCATAGACCACATATTTGAACAGTGGTATCAAATTTTTTATCCACATGAAATAGACAACTTTTTAAATTACTCTACCTCTATCACTGCTAATTCTCTCCTTATTCCTTGTTAGGTAGTCTTTCATTAGTCTAAATCTATATAGACTAGTTTCTTATTAAATTAAGCTCTAATCAAGTCAACAGGATTCTTCTCAAACGAAACTCAAATTATATGACCCAAATTAAACAAAGCCCTAATTATATACAATGGTTATGCCTATGGGTTTAGTCATTGGATCTAGTTGTCATTTTTTTGGTCAGATCCAATTATAGATATCTATTGAATGGTCAAATCATAATCCCAATCTAAATTTCTAGTCAACCTATTCACAAAGAACACATTTGGACAATTATTCTAATATAGATAAGAATAAATCATTTTATGTTTGATTGTGTTTTTAGTTATTTTAATTGAAAAATATAATAATAAAATTTTTGTTATTTGGTTGACTATGAATAAGATGTGAATAAGAATTTACTATCAAATAATTAATGAGTTTGAAGCCCTGTTACCTTCCAAAAAGGAGAGTGCATCTCCACCAACTCGCCAAACTTTGGTTTTATAAGTGCAAAACAAATGCTTTTTTTTCCTTGCTATTCTGCATCTATTGAGACTTAAGATTTGAAAACCTACAATTGATTCACAGCACTGGTTGAAACTTATAATTAATATTTATTTTTAGTTATTAGATATCCAATAACAATTAAGGTTTGTTAATGGGTTCAAACCCAACCAGGTCGAGCCAACTTGGACATGACTTGGTTATACGTGATCCAATGTGGACTTGACTTGGTAGACCTGATCATCAAATTGGGTCTTGGTCTGGGTCGACCTTGACCCAAATCTATAGACTACAAACCGATTGCGATATCTTTAGCAAAATGTTAAACTCAGCTCCGTTTGCGATCCCAAATACAATTTGCAAATACAGTCCACAATTTTTTTTTGAAATAATATATCTCATCTAATGAGGTATGCTATTTACATGTATATCTTAATGAATTATATTTACTAAAATATACATAAAAAATACTTGTAGCTAAAAATATATGGGCTATAAAATCAGCTGAGTTTAATAGCAGTCGACCCAGGTCCATGGCCCATATACCATCATTCCTACTGGCCATTGGACTATTGGAAAATGTTTTTATCCCCAAATGTAATCCACATCTTCTTTATTTTAAAAATAAATTAATATACATCATCAAATAAAATATATATTTTTTGTAAAAAAAATAAAATTTAAGGTATATACATCAATAAATTATATGAACTCATTTATAGCACGTGTAAAATAGATCTAACAAAATATATACATCATTACCAACAGTGCATGTGACTAACATAATATATGAGATAAAAATTTATAAAATAGGCTAAATGTCACGCACCCTCTTTGATACCATGACTCACTCAAGCACTTTGTAGTTACTCTTTCAATTGTCACATGACTCACATCACCTATCATAATATATGAATTTACTACACTCAAAAACGGTAAAACCACCGTACGAGATCAATAAAATAACTGAATAAGTGACTGAGTATAACATTTTCTATTCTTAAATGCTTTGGGCCCATTTAGAAATTTTGGATTTTATTGAGTAATTCACCTTTAAAAATGCACAAGAATAGGAAATGTCATGCTTCCCATTAAATAGCTTGCACTTATTTTGATTTTTGAAGTGTATATACTAATAAGGTATATTACAAATATTTTTATGTTTTTTCATATATAAACTTGACATACTGAATACATACTACATACTACATTAGATGATTTCAAATATTGCGATAGTGATGTGCCAATTATAAATGAAGTTGTGCAACATTTTATTAGAGCAACTACCCCACCACCCCGAGAAAGCCCACGGAGTTTGATCCACTAAGAGGGGGACCTCTATCAACATTATTGATTAGTAATATAGATAGATTTGTTAGAGAATTTGATTATATATAAAACTTAGAATTAATTAAGATATTAATTAAAACCATATTTTTATAAATTTATTTTTTGAAACTAATGACTTGCGGAATTCAAAAAGATAGATTTGATTACTATCTCACATTATCCTTTAAATATATGTTGATATTAAAAATATTTATTTTCCATTTTTATATTTAATATAAAATCAATTATCATAAATAACTAAAGGTAAAATTGAAATCAAAATTTTACAACAAAAAACAAAAAACAAAGTTGAACACTTGTGATTAGTATATAGATAGATTATTGTAGACCGATTAATTTTTATTAAGAAACTTAGTATCAATCTTGAAGAAGAAACACTGAATTAATATCAATTAATTAATTAAAAATACTAATATAACGAAACGGGACTTAGTAAAAATTAGATAACAAATAAAAATAATATTATTCCTACAGTCCTACTATTTTTAAATCTGAAATAAATATAGACATGATGCTATCCAATTTTTAAAATTTAAAATTCAATATATAACATGATTAAAAATAAGCGTTACAAAGTGTGTCAAAAGACTCTTCCTTCTGTTTTACAATATCAAAAACTTTCTTTTTTCATCCTCATGTCAAGTATTTGTCTATTATTTTACCTATAATTTACAAACTCAATTCAAAGAGCAATCAGCCTCCAATTTCATAAATTATAGAATGATGTGCAATACAAAATAAAAAATAAAAAAGCAGTAGAATAATGAAAATCAAAACCCAGGAAAAAAAACTCTCTATTAGAAGAGATCTCGGAAGCACCCACTGAAAACTTGAATAACTACTCCCGAATCTCTGTATTGCCCTTTATCAACCAAACCGAGGTTGCCAATGCACAGAAACGATCCCAATCACAAATGCAAGAAGAGACCACTGTCTCCCATATATTTTATGTGTGTGACCCTTAAACGGAGCATGATATCTAGCAAGCTACGCCGACCAAACCTACGCGGGAAAGAATGATTGTGAAGTCTTAGCTGTTTTGCTTTGCTTCTATAAAGTCGTTTCCCAGCCTCACACGTTTCTTCTATCATTGCAAAAGCCACCCTCATTTGTGTTGTAGCACCTACCATTGCCAAACCTGTCTCGTAAGAGGGACATATGTCAAATTTTGAAGATTGTTATATGCGTTACATTGATTTCCTCCAATACATCATAACATCATGTTGATAAATGTATGAGTGGATTAAATTAGTATTAATCTTTCTTGTATCTTGTAACATAATTAATGTGTTTCACGTTCTTCGATATGAATCAATCTCAACTTAAGGAATACAATATATGTGCACAACACTATGAAGGTGAGAATCGCATGAGTATTCATGCAAAAAAAAAAGCCAAATGCATGATCTCATTCACATTCAATGTTTTTTTACAATCTAGTTACCTTTACATATACCTTGTTAGCCCCTTTACTCATTGTGATGAGATAATATCTCGTTGAAAATTTTCATAATTTTTTATATAAATTACTCAATTATTAGAATATGTATTTCATATTTTATAAAATTACATACTTTATTAGATAAAAGATTGCGTTTAGGAATGTAAAAAAGAATTGAATGTAATATTTTCCTTCTATTTTTTTTGTTTTTTTAGACTTATATCTTGTATCTCCTTGGATTTTTTCTTCTTGGGCTTGCTTTTTTTCCCTTCCTAACTCTATATTTGGACCCCCTTGTAATTATCCGTTAAGTTATAAAAGATTTAAGTTTCATTAAAAAAAAAAACATTTTCCTTCTTGAAGTGGGTTGGTCGGGTTGCTCACGAGTCGGATCCTGGTTTGCTTATGAGATGTTAAGTGATTTGGGATAATGGCCCAACTAGAAAACTTGGACCCACAAAGCCTGGTCCATATAGGACCGGCTCGATATGTTACTAGGCCCAAGAAAATTAAATAATATTTATTTTAATTTTGAACTATTAAAATCATTATTCTAGTTTTTTGGGATGTAAAATTACTAATTAAGTTTTTATATTAAAATTTCTATTTGATTTAAATAAAAAAGTTTTTGTTCTTTGTTGTGCACGCCATATAATTTTTTTCGTGTCTACAGCAAACAGGAAGTCCATATAGGTTTTTTTTTATATAAAGAAGAAGGGGTTTTTTTGAAATAAAGAAGAAAAAATGAAAAGAAGATAGTGCCAAAAAAGCACCTTTTTAGGCTTTGTTGTTTTATATCCCATTTTTTTTAGATTTAAAAAAGCTTTTAAATTCTATTGGTCATGTAAACATTTTTTTGCTATTTTTTAGGTATTATAGAAATGTTGTCAATCTTTTATTGGTTATTTTTTAACCATATCAAAATGTCTATTGATTTTAAAAAAAATAAATATTTTTTCACAATGTGTTAAGTTATCATTTGTCAATGTTTGAACCTATTTATAAATAAAAAAAATTTAGGGGCCTTTGTGCATATGAGGCCTTAAGCAATTGTCTTGATAGAGTATACATCGAAGGAGTTTGTTGACATTAATGGACTTCCTTCCATCATCGGATACTTACGGAAAGAAATCACTCAACGTAAACAACCACTCATTGACGGACCAGGTAAGAATCCCGACTTTGGGGACTATTTCATTCTGGAATGGAGTTTGAGTTTAAGGGGGTGCCGACATACCTGCGCGGATGACAGGTGACGATTACGATGAATGGCGGGGAAGTGAATAGTACGAACTTCCTCCCAATAGATAGGTTAAGCACTCGCGCAACACTCGTTAGCGAGCGACTCCTACTTCCATCCAGAAGCCATGTCTGGTCGTCCTTCTTGGTCTAAGCCAACCCTTACTTTTACTGGAGGCACCATTTCGACACCTTAACCTTAGGCGACCGAGGGAAGGTCCATCAATACAATACCAAGCTGCTTAATTAAAGGGCCGGCCCTTGGTCCATAAGACAAAAATGGTTTGTTCAGCCTGGTTTACAGTCCTATTTATAATTCACATACGCTTTTCTTATAAAGTATATACTTAGTTAATTGATTATATTCTTTCATAAAAATGATGTACGCATTCATAATTTTTTAAGGGTAAAACACTTTTTTTAATTGTTGATAAATTATTGTAATTGATCTTGAACATTGAGGATTTTCCGGCTCTACTTTGAGTTCTTTTAAGCTTAGTCCTTCAAATACAGTCCTACTTTGTTAGTTCTCTCCACTCGGATCAATATCTCGTTGGAAGTTTTTCATATTTTATATTAATGACATCATTCAATTCATTAGAGTATATATGCCACATTTTATAAAAATATATACCTAATTAGATAAGATAAGATAAGGTATATGACTTTAAAAAAAAGAAGTGTGGTATGCAATTTGGACTGGAAAATGGATTGCAACATTTTCCTCCATTTTCAGCCATCCTCCTTTGTTGGGCCAATCACCCAGCTAAAAATGGGTGATCTATGGTTCCAACCCATTGGCCCATGAGCTGTTAAATGACCCAAACAATCTTCTTTTTATTTATGTTGCGTTTAGATGAAATATTAAGATTCTTAGAATTTTGTGTTTTAAATTCAACTTTTAAAAAATGTTGTTTTATTAGATTTTCAATCGCAAGATTTTTTGGCATAAAAAAAAACTTTCTGGACAATCATTTTTATAAAATTGTGTTTTCATTAATTACATTCTCTAATGTATTGAAGTTTAATAAAAATGAATAATCACATTTCCATTTTCCTATTTAATCTCTGTTATTTAGATTTGTGATATGTAAGTTAATTGGCTCAATAAGTTAATTTCCACCCTTTGAAATATCATGAGTTCAGATAAAACAAAAATACTCAGATCTTGTTCCACGTATTTTTGCGTGTTCTAAATTTTGAATTTTTTTTATGAAATATAAATTTGACTGAAATAATGAAATACATATTCATATTATCGTATTAAAAATTGAAATGGTTGAACATTTCTAATTTAGTTGGGTGTAACTAGGCCTGTTAACGGGTCAGTTCAGACCCGGACCTGACCTGGATCGGATTACACGTGTAATATACCGACCCGATTTGGATCCGACTCGGTGGATCCGAACATACAAACGGGTCGGGTTCACGTCCACCCCGCCCCGACCCGTTGGACCCGAGACCGACTGTTTTATTAATATATGATCATATATTACAAGACTATTAGTATTAGTTGACCATAATTTTATTTCTTATTTATCAAGTTACAAATATAAGTTTTAACTCATTTTTGTATCCATAAGTCCATAATCAAACTCATAAATCATAACCCATAACCAACCAAACCTATCCATTGACAAGTCTTATTAGTTTATTAGCTTTTGAATTTGTATAATTAATTGGTTTGTTGCATGATTTATGTTCATTGTTTAAGTTAATATGTTAGTGTTTATTGTTTTGAATGTTGTTTAAATTAATATGTAGTGTCTCTTGTTTTGAACGTTTACTTTGTGACACAAATAACTATTAGCTCTCTCTTTTAGTTCATCGTTATATTGTTTAGTTTTCTATTTATTTTGAATGTTATATGTTAGTGTTTATTATTTTAAATTATACAAAAATATGTTCAAATATAATGTCAGGACACCAATTTAGAAAGCTCAAAACTAATGTTTTATACAAAATTCCATACTAGAATGATAAAATAAACAAATTCATGAGCTCTTCATTTTTTTTATAAACCATATCCGGGTCCAGATTTCCTAGGACCCGGATCCGCCGGGTCTTGCCACGGGTCGGGTCCGGGTCCACCCTGACCCGGCCCAGACCAGACCTGTTGACAGCCTAGGTGTAACTAACTTCAATGGTAATACAAATTCTTTTTTACACAAAAAAACACTTAGTGGGGTTAAGAGTCAATTTTAGATTGCGGTCACTGGGTTTAAGGTCCCATTTGGATATGAGTGTAAGTAAATGAGAGTGAGAGTGAGGTTGGTTGTGCCGCCGCGTGACCTTGTTATCCATTGGGTTTCGACCATGTTTTTTCATCAAAGGAAATTGCATTAATATTAAATTGTTATAATGGTGATTGGTTTCCAACTACTCACTGAGCTTATAGCTCACCCCTCGCGTACTGTTTCTTTTTACATGGGCGTTGTTGGGGGCGTGTGTGGAAGAGTCATGTCCGACGGGTTGGCGAGTGCGAGGCTGTCAGCAGTCCTAGAGTCATATATTTGTAAATCATGCGTGTTTCACATGGTGTATTTTTATTGGATTAAACTTGGCTCTCACAGGACAATGATTGTGTATTCGAGTCTGTAATACTGTTTTTGATTTATAAACTTATTGAGATTTTTATGCTCTCGCATTTCAGTTGAGTTATCAGTTATCATTGCTTGTTAGCCTTGTGTATTATTTATGGGAATCGTTGTTGACCTCTTGTATGATAACTGATATTTTATATTATTGCCACGTCTCGGGGACGGCCACCCTGGGGTGACACTCGCGAATACGATCCTCATGGATCCGTCGTCATCGATTGTTTGGACATCGAAAAGGGGTAACGAATTCTTATGAATTTCTCCAGGGCGCATGACTCGGATGTGGGAAAAACATATCATTCGTAGCGTCAATGCTATGGTATGATCATATAAGTGGTCATACACTCACCTAAACTCGTTAGGCAAGATTCATGGCCCAATGTAAGCATATATAATATATGAGCGCTGATACACGCAGTCCATTTTGTAGCCCGTTTTACAAACCGTTATACTATGATAAGGTAGTATATACTACGTTATTATAGCATATAGGTCCTAACATAGTATATAACTCAATTTTTTTTTTTCATTTTTTCATTCTGAAAAAAAAATATACTAATGTATCTTAGTATATACTTCATTTTATATAATCGTAAGCACTTTAAAAGGTGAGTGTATGATTTTTAAAAAATCATGGACTGCAAAAAAGGCTGCAATTGGGGCTATGTATATCTTTTTCCATAATATATATAGCATGCAATCTATTACACAAGGGAAATAGTCATGGAAGCATTTCAAATAATATAATAACAAAGTAATAATTTTTCTAAGATATGCTTACACTTATACATCCTTATTTCAGTTTAATTAAATTAAACTAGATGAGAACATGTATGAATCAAGGCTACGCTAATAGGGGACATGACATCTAGACATGCATGGGCTCCTATACATGATACACTGATGTATAACCCTAGCATACAATGTCTAACATGGCATGAGTGCATCATAGTAAGGTGAGCATTAGCATAATATTTATGCAAACAAGTTAATATGCAGTTATGATGCCCCTAGGGAGGACAATGCATGTCAACGTGCATCGAACGCCTCCCAACAGGGTTGGATCGACCTACTAACGGAAACCCAGGCCGTTGCGTGACCATGCGACAAGATCTGCAAGACAAGGACATCCAAATTGGTGAGTATAATTACATAAAAACACTTAAAATTAACTAGTAATGCCAAAGACTCAGATATGCACACATACGGGCTTGCACGCATGTAAGTACGCATGTACACACGCATATCCAAGTGCCCCGGCACCTACCGAGCCCTTGGACAGCCACACACGTGGCCCTCACACATGTACGCACGCGCATGGATGTGTGCACGTGCCCCTGCGCCCGTTGGCGCATTAACCCGCGCCCAGCTGCACGCCCAAGCACACTGCCCACATCCCCTTTTCATTATGAGGACCATTTTTTTATATATCAATTAAACCATTTTCTTGCCGAACACCATTTCTCGGTCCAACAAACACTGTTTGTGTCCAAACATACTGTTCCTTTAACTGAGACACCATTTTTCGTTTCGAGCGTCATTTGTGGGAATTCATTCCATACACTGTTTTTTAATCCGAACACACTATTCTTGAGTCCAAGCACCATCTGCGTGTCAAAACAACTAGTTTTCCTTCCAAATACCATTTCTCTACTCAAACACCGAAAAACAATTTTTCGACCAAAATATCATTTCTTTTGTCCGAAAAATAATTTTTCTGTCACAAAACAATATTTTTCGACCCGATTAGCATTTACCACTGAAACTCCAATTTTCGTTCCAAACACCTTTTTTTTTTGTCAAAATACCATTTTTCGACCAATGTTCGACCCGATCACTAATTTTGGATCCAAAACAATGTTTATTTGTACGAAATACCAATTTTCTACACAGTCTCCGTTTTCCCTTCTAAAGACCTCAATTCTTGGGTTTAAGCACAACATTTTTTAAACTAAATACCATTTTTCGGTCTAAACACCATTTTTCGACCCAAATATCATGTGCAGTCTCATTTGCAGTTAACACATCATTAATGCATTATATGAAAATCACGTAATATAGCATGTATTCATTATATCATACATTCAATTCACGTTTATGTGAAAGAATGTAAATTATTGGTTAAATATATACTTAAAAAATCAAAATGCGTGTAAGTTATCAATGAAATTACAAAAATGATTGAGCATGACATTTTCTCATTTGTTGTACATTTTAAAGGTAAATTGCTTAATAAAATCAACAAAGGAAATGTTATATTGAGTTATTAATGCATTCATTTTTATTGATCTCGTATGGTGGTTTTAACATTGTTAGTGTAGTAATATCATATATTACGAATCTATCTATGATATGTGATGTGACAACTGAAAAATATATGTAAAGTGTATGATGAGTGTAACAAATATATCTGACTCTTGACCATTGACAAACCCAAACAAACCGCTTATTGATTTCACTGTGAACAAGATCATGCATTTGAATTTATTTTGCATGAATACTCTCATGTGGTTCTCATGATCAGAGTGATATATACACCTAAAATGAGATTTCCAAAGCTGATCTTTATGTCCAGATTGAAATTGCAAGTTATAAGGGTATTGATGTATTGGAGTAAACCAACGTAAATAAAATGTAATATCACTCACAATGCAAAAATAAAATGGTAAATTCCAAATTAATAAGAAATTTATTTGCGCGGGCCGGGAGTCTCTTCTGACCAAGACGAATTAATGGTAGCCTAAAAGTCTTTGGTGGGGATTAATGGGACAACGGTTGATACCCTATCAACTATCGTGCTATATCACCTGATCTCATTGTTATTTGGAGCTTATGTTGTGTAACCGTTCTTGTATAAGTTATAATCACACCAGCAAAAGTTTATCTTTTCAAAAAAAAAAAAAGAATTTGAAATTATGTTTGGGGGTGATTCTGACGGATGTAACAATATGTTGATTTGATTTTTTTTATGAATTGTATCAATATGTTGATTAATTAAGAAGTATGTTTCATCTTTTAGTTCAAAAATTATTTTTAGGACTTTAAGTTGACGATGCATGTGTCGATGTGTTCAGGTTGAGTGCGCTGACATGTACAAACAATGAAGCTAGTGTGGGAGAGGGGAGGAGGGGTTGGAGTGGGAAGATCGAGAGGAGGAGGGCCGGGAGAAAGATCGAGGGGCCATGATGGGTGGCGCTTGTGGATTGTGATTTTGGGGGTGGGGAGTGTTAGGATTAGCCATGTAGATTGAATTGACAAAAAGGAGAAATCCATATAACCCCCTACAAACACATGAAAGTTCATATAACCCCCCCGCCATTCTCCTTAAATTCAAATAATCCTCTGTAAACATACACAAAATACAAATTACCCATTCTGTTAGTTAAGCAAACCTCTCTCTAACCTGGATTTAACCATATGTATAAAATTGCAATAATGTCCCTCCCCCCAAACCATCACAAATGCAAACTTAGATTATTGACTTGATTCTCTATGATTACCGGCCGTATCAAATTTAAAAGTAAATTTTTTATATGGTTTCTTTTAATCGTGGAAATCTTTTTATTTCATATGAATTAAATTGTTCTCATGGTAAAATTTAACATTTTAAATTTTTTACATAGTATAATAAAAAATATAATTTTTGAATGGTATAAAATGAATTTTGTATTTTTTAAGGTTAATATGAAAATAAAAATTTAAGAGTATTTTAGTTATATTTTCATGACTTTAACGGTGTTAATGAAAAATTAAATGAAAGTTAACTACGATAGTAAAAATGTATAATTTTAAAATTGTTTAATAATATACAAATAAATAAACTATTTAGGATAAAAAATAAATACCATATTTTTAAAAGATATATATACATGTAAAAAAAACACCTAATTATTTCACAACACGGCATTTACTTAAGTAACACGTCTCGTCACAGTCGGTAACGCCCTTTAAGATGTTTTTGAAATAAATCCATCTGATCGTTGGTTTTCATTGCAGGATAAATCTGAACCGTTCATTCGACCTGGACGGGCTGACTCTTTCATAAACAGGTCACTAGCGCCAATATCACACACTTGCAGGGACAAGTATGTCATTTTACACCAACAGCAGATACGGTGCGGATGGTTCAGTTCGGCACATCGGCTCGTCCTATACAGCTGTACAAATTGAACGGTCATTTAATATCGTCACTCTTGTACCCTATGATTCACCCCCTCATAAAGCCATCAGGACCGTTCATAAAACAAAAATCAGATGACGATTGTTGAAAGAGAGGGAGAATATCATACCCCATTTATTTGGTGAGACAAGCTATATAAACCGAACCCATCTCGACCGATGGAGAGAGAAATGGAGGAGATGGTTGCGAAGGAGGGCTCGGGCGGCGGAAACTCATCGAATGAAGGGATCGGAATTCCTGACCTTGCTCGGAGGCTGAGGGAGTCCAGCGAGAAGGGGAGGGTTTTTTCTCGCCGATACGGCAGGTGGTCTCCGGGTCCCCCTCCCGGAGGAGGAACACCATCTCGACCGTTGGAGAGAGAAATGGAGGAGATGATTGCGACGGAGGGCTCGGGCGGCGGAAACTCATCGATTGAAGGGATCGGAATTCCCGACCTTGCTCGGAGGCTGAGGGAGTCCAGCGAGAAGTGGAGGGTTCTCTCGCCGATACGGCGGGTGGTCTCCGTGCCCCCCTCCCGGAGGAGGAACACCACCGAATCACTTGCTCTTCGAGGTTTGTTTTTTTGGTTTCCTGATATCTGATTAATGAAAATCCTTGTGATTTTAAAGTCTTGTGGGATGATATCCTGCTTGCTGTTGATGTTTGTTTCTCACCATCCATAGCAGATGGAAGATTTGAAAGTGAATACTTTCAACAAACTGAGGAATCAAAGCAATTTTAGGCAGGAATATGAAATGCACAAAATGAAACAGGTAAATAGATATTGCAATTACACGGATGAATTCCCCTTATATACTCAGCTGCTTGTTCATCTTTTCAAAATATTGTATTTGAGATTTTGCTTGTAATGTGGATTCAAAATGAATATCAGATTAGTTATCATATTGGAAAATTTTCATTGCATCAATCTTTCATTGTTTTAAGTTCCATGTAGATATGTTAATAGCTTCTTTAATTGCTAAACTTCATTGAGACTACTTACATGGAAAGAATAATGATGCCTGGGGGATAAATAAAGTATAGTTATAACAATATGTGTGTATGTATGTAATAATTTATGTTACCCACCAAAAAATAATAATTTATCATTGCTATAAGTTTCTTGATCTTGCTTACAAATCATCTGTTAAATTGGCATACTTAGTTGATCCAATGATGTTTGTGTTTAATTAAATTTTTCCTTATTATTGATTCTATAGAACTCTTATAAAATGAGGAGCCTTAATATTGCATCCGCTTTGGTAAGCAATGGTACTTTTTATCAGTATTTGCCAAGTTGCTTTGATTATCTGCAATTTTATTATGGAATTACATGCAATACAAAATATATTGAGATTGATTTATATATTTGTAATATTCTCAGGAAATGGACAGGCAAGTTCCCTTGATGGATGAGATCGATACTAAGGTCAGGACATATTCTATTGCCTGTTTCTTTTTCCAATTTTGTTTTATATTAACACAACTTGGAAGTGTGGAATACAAATATTGTACATTACCTTGTGCCCTTATGTTATTACTGTCGGTGGGCAGGGCCACCGTGGACCTTAAGAATCCTAATGTGAGACTGAAGGAGACTGTCACCGAGGTCTGTTAATTCTAGCTATGTTTCAAACATAATGACTTATGAGTGCACTGAAATGTTACTTTGTAAATATTTCTGAATGAATTTTAATTTTTTTTGGTAGCTGCGATCCAGTCGCAACTTCTGTTTTGATATCATCCTCTTATGCATAATTTTGGGAATTGCCGCCTATTTATATAAGTAAGTTATGTTGTCTACTTCTGTTCAGCCTATGAAATTTAATTGAAGATTGATTATTCTGTTTGTTTCTTATTATGCAGCTGATTTTTTTGTTGTTGTTGAGAATAGAGAGGAGTATTCTATTAATAGAAACCCCCGAATAGAAGGAGATGAGGGATCTCCTTACAAAAAAGAAAGAAGAGTGACATTGTACAAAAAATCGGGAACTAACTAATTACATGACTAACCCCCCAAATTTTATCACTCGGACCACTGTAAGTATATAAAATATGTGATTAAAAAACTTCCATGAAAGGGAACAAGCCCGAACATAATGACTTATGAGTGCACTGAAATGTTACTTTGTAAATATATCTGAATGAATTTTAAATTTTTTGGCAACTGTGATCCAGTTGCAACTTCTGTATTGATATCATCCTCTTATGCATAATTTTGGGAATTGCTGCCTATTTATATAACTAAGTTATGTTGTCTACTTCTATTCAGCCTATGAAATTTAATTGAAGATTGGTTATTCTGTTTGTTTTTTATTATGCAGCTGATTTTTGTTGTTGTTGTTGAGAATAGGGAGGAGTATTCTATTAATTGAAACCCCGAAAAGAAGGAGACGAGAGATCTCTTTACAAAAAGAAAGAAGAGTAACATTATACAAAAAATCAGGAACTAACTAATTACATGACTAAACCCTCAAATTTTATCACTTGGACCACTGTAAGTATATAAAATATGTGATTAAAAAACCTCCATTAAAGGGAACAAGCCCAAACAACCTCACCCTATCCAATTGTTGCCAATAAACAATGAAGGGGACGGCTCCTCCAAGATGAGAGTGACCCAATCTTTAAGCAATGAAGAAAATTGTCACCCATTTTATATACAGCTGAATTAACATTGCATATCTGAAATTCAGCCATGCTTAGTGACTTTCTGTGTGCATGAGTACCTGGTGAATCTAGACTTTAAGCAATTAAGAAAATTGTCGCCCATTTCATATGCAGCTGAATTAACATTTCATATCTGAAATTCATCCATGCTTACTGACTTTCTGTGTGATGTACCTGTTGAACCTAGAACATCCTAATCAATACACTGATTGTCCATTCAATAGTTTACTTCGATTTCATAATCTCCCTTGTTTTGTTTGAAACTCAATCTATTTGATAGAGTCAACCTTTCTGCTTAATAGGGACCTGCTCTTTGAGTTCTCTCTTTTATTTTTAAACCGTGCATATGTAAGTTAAACTTTCCAATAGACTGCCACTGAACTTGATATTTTGTCAATTTAGCAAGAGTGAGCTAAAGAGAATCAAGGGATAAAAGATATCCTGCAATCACAACATGTATGATTTGGCAGCTCTTGTTATATAGTCCATTGCCTGTGTATGTCATCATCAACTGAGCATAACAACTGAGCATAATCTTTGCCAAAAAAAAAAAACCTAGCATAATCAAGTCACTCTGTTTGTCTGAATTCAGTTGACCTTCACATTCATTGTTTATAATCTCTTTTATCTCTGGATTTCTAAATTTGGATCGGTATTATGTATCCGGATTCAATCACTACGCTAGTCCAATAATTAAGGTCTTGCATCTCTGCCCCAGCCGTTTCCATCAATGAAGCCGTTTCCATCAATGAAGATGCCTCTGGTTTCCCCAAACCAATAAACCATCTCCAAGATCTAGGCTTCTATTCCTCCTCATTTCTAACATTACACGTCCTCCCTGCACACATTTGTTGCGCATGATGAATTAATAATTTGACCAATGCACACCAAATCTACATTCCCAAAACTCTTTCCCCATGCAACGCAACCTATTTTACAGTAATGGAGTCGGCTGTAAATGGGTTTCGTTCTTGCCATCCTGCAAAGGGTGAGTTTCTTGATGTCATGTAACAGTGTCAAAATGGATAATTATGAGGGCATAAATGGTGGACACTGCAAGAAATGGATATCACAAACTTTTCCATTAGAAGCATGTCGCAGAGTGGTTTTAGTGGCAAGTGGCACCTCAAAATCAAAATGCAAGGTAGTCATAGATGCTTGAAGGAAAGTTACTATGGCTGTTATAGGGGGAAAAAAAATCTAGGAAGAGGGATGATACATTGGTACTGATGGAATAATCTTTGCATGGGACGAAAAAAAATAAAAAATTGTGGGTGTCATGATTTCAGCAATCATGAATAACTAACTCTTAGTTATTATATTACTGGTAGCCAGCTTTGAAAATTTGAAATGATTAGCTTTCCTATTGACAAAACCTTGTGCTTCTTTATGTGCATAGTTCCCAAACCAAATCTTAGTCTTGCCATTCATTAGCTCATGTATATTCTCATGTCGCGAAGATCCCATCAATTCAAAATGTTCAGATTTGTATGACATCTATTTCTTCGTGGTTTAGAATGATATATTTCATTGGTGGACACTGCAAGAAATGGATATCACAAACTTTTCCATTAGAAGCATGTCGCAGAGTGGTTTTAGTGGCAAGTGGCACCTCAAAATCAAAATGCAAGGTAGTCACGCTGTTATAGGGGGGAAAAAAATCTACGAAGAGGGATGATACATTGGTACTGATGGAATAATCTTTGCATGGGACGAAAAAAAATAAAAAATTGTGGGTGTCATGATTTCAGCAATCATGAATAACTAACTCTTAGTTATTATATTACTGGTAGCCAGCTTTGAAAATTTGAAATGATTAGCTTTCCTATTGACAAAACCTTGTGCTTCTTTATGTGCATAGTTCCCAAACCAAATCTTAGTCTTGCCATTGGTGATTTTCAAGCTAACAGCACTTTAATGCCTATATTTCTTTACTATATGCTGATGAACATTTTTATTCCGTTTTTTTCCTTCTGGAAACCGAGAACTAGTACAAATAAACTGTTGCATATTTTTGGCAGTGTATTGAAGAAATGATATGTCCATATGAGGTGTTCTGCCGTTTGTTTCGACCTACATGGTAAGACCTATTTTCACCATTCATGGTTGAAACTTTGTGCATGTGAAATTAGTATTGCTTTATTGTCTTCATTTTTCATTTTTCGTCCTCATATTTTCTTTCCTAGTATAGTATGGCTACGTTCTTGAACTTTGAAAAACTGTTTGCCTTTTTTCCAGATGTTTGAAATAGACCATGAATGAGTGTATATTGATATTTATTTTTAATCTATATAACTGCAAGTTTGAAACTTCTAAACTTTTAATTGGAATGTGGGATCTTTAATGGGCTAATATTGCCCATCATGGGCCAATTTGGGGTGAGTTCATTGGGTTTTAAGGGTAAGCCCAATCCTCTCATGATATGACATGTGACCCATGAACGATCTAGTCATATGCTCAAATACTCATTTTTTTAAAATAGTTCTCATGTTATTCTATAGCTCCTAACAAAATAAATGAGTTTTTTCTTCAATATTTATAAACTATCTTGTTTTCTTTATTGGGAGATCAATATTTGAAATTTTGAATGCAATATCTTTATGTTCATTATATAATGAAGCCAACACCTTAGTTTTCTTTTCTTTATTTTTTTATAAATAATAAATATAACCATGTAAAAAAAAATCAATTTTGAAGTAACATGTGAATATGATATGAGGACAATGGGATGAGGGGGCTGGCATACGGAAATTTGAGACCATACTCCCCCTCATGAATTCGAGACATATCCCCAATGAATCTGCGACGTACCCTATCATGAATCCAAGGCATAATCTCCCACGAATCTGAGACATACCCTATCATGAATCCCTAACACTTTTCCATGAATCCCTAATCATACTCCCTCCATGAATCCCCTGATCATATCCCCCCAATGAATCTGCGACGTACCCTATCATAAATCCAATGCATAATCTCTCACGAATCTGAGACATGCCCTATCAAGAATCCCTAACACTTTCCCATGAATCCCTGATCATACTCTCTCCATGAGGACAATGGGGTGAGGGGGCTGACATACGGAAATTTGAGACCATACTCCCCCTCATGAATCCGAGACATACCCCCAATGAATCTGTGATGTACCCTATCATGAATCCAAGGCATAATCTCCCACGAATATGAGACATACCCCATCATGAATCCCTAACACTTTTCCATGAATCCCTAATCATACTCCCTCCATGAATCCCCTGATCATATCCCCCTAATGAATCTGCGACATACCCTATCATGAATCCAAGGTATAATCTCCCAGGAATCGACATACCCTATCATGAATCCCTAACACTTTCCCATGAATCCCTGATCATACCACCCCTTGAATCCGAGGCATACTCCCTATTGAATCTAACATCATACCATGAATACGAGAAATGCCATGAAACCGAGATCATGCTCATACTGTCTCATGAATGAGAGACATACTCCATATCGGCCCAAGAATCCGAGACGTACATAGACGTACGCTACCATGAATCCGTGACACTCCTCTATGAATCCAAGACATACTGCCATATGAATCTGAGATCATTCTTCCCCCATGAATAAGAGAGTATGAATACGCCCCCCATGAATCTGTGATGAATATGCCACATACCTATGAATTCGAGACATATGAACCCATGAATCTGACACATACTCCCACATGAATGCCCCCCTTGAATCTAAGGCATACTCCCCCATGACTCCGAGAAATGCCATGAATCCAAGATCATACTCCCTGATGAATGGGAGATATACCCCCCCATGAATTAGACCATGAATTCGAGGCATACTCCCCTATAAATCCTAGACATACCCCCCCATGATTCTAAGACATACCTGCCCATGAATCTGAGACATACCCATGAATCCATGGGTGACGTACCCCCCATGAAAATCCTCTCGTGAATCCGAGACATCCTACCAATCCATGATGTACCATATCATGAATTCGTGGCATACCACACGATAAATTCAAGACGTACTCCCCTGTGAATGCGAGACCATTCTCCCCCACTATGAATGCGCGACACTCCCCCATGAATCCAACACATACCCTCTATGAATCTGTGACATACCCATGAATTTGTGAGTAATTCCCCATGAATCCGAAACATAATCCCCAAGTATATGCGAGACATAGCCTCCATTAAGCCAAGATATACTCCCCCACGAATCCTCCACTGTATATTGGAGACTTATGAATATTAGACCTCCCCCTCCACCCCTGAATATGAGACATACTCCATCCATGAATTTGAAACATACTCCCCCACAAATCCATCCATGAATTTGAAACTCCCCCACAAATCCAAGCCATGAATCTGACATCGTACTCCCTCACGAATGGGAGACATACTTCTCCCGTAATCTGAAACATGCTCCCCTACGAATCCTATAATTACTCCCCTATGAATCTAAGACATACTAACTCATGAATTCAAGACATACCTATGAATCCATCAGACACGTATCCCCCATGAATCTGAGAAATACCTATGAATCCATGACATTTGAATCCGAGACATACTCCCCCATGATTTTGAGACGTACTCCCCCAACGAATGTGAGATATAACCACCTTGAATCGGAGATGTACTCCGCTATAACTCCGGGACCATGAATCTGATTCCAAGAATAACTCCCTCCTTAATCTAAGACATACTCCCCCACGAATTATAGATATTCCCCCAATGAATCTAAGACATTATTCCTTAATTTACATCCATATTCCCTCATGAATCTGAGACATATCCATATCCTACCATGAATATACGTGGTACCCTATGATTAATCCAAGACATACTCCCTCATGCATCGGAGGCCATACTCCCACATGAATCTTAGACATACCCTCCATGAATTCGACACATACCAATCGACATACTCCCCAGTGAATCCCACACCATCCTTGAATTCGAGAAATGCCTTGAATCCCACATCATACTCCCTCATTAATGGGAGACATAGCCACCAACAAATATAAGACATAACCCCCCTATGAATTCGAGACCATATCCGTCCCCTGAATCTGAGACATATTTTCCAATGAATCAAGACCATATCGTGAATCCGAGAAATGCCATGAATCCATGATCATACTCCCTCATGATTGGGATACATACTCCCCCATGAATGTGAGAAATGTCGTGAATCCGAGATTTACTCATACAAGAATCCTAGAAATACTCCCCCCATCAATCTAACTTACCCGTCAGTGAATCCGTGAAAAAATCGTGAATCCATTAGAGATACCTGCGATGAATCTATCAATTGATATACCCATGATGACATACTCCCAATTGAATATGAGACATACTTCCCTTATGAATCCGAGGCATAACCCCCTTGAATCGGACGCGTACTCCACCATTATTCTAAGACCATGAATCTGATACATACCCCCCTCATAAATCCGAGACACTCCCTCATTAACTGGAGACATGCTCAGCCCACGAATTCTAGTAATATCCCCAATGAATACATACTCCCCTCATGAATCCGAAACATATCCTATCATGAATTAGCGAGGTACCCTATATTGAATTCGAGACATACTCCCCTATGAATTCAAGACATACTACCCCATGAATCTGACACCGTACCCCCCCATGAAACCGAGAACCATCCCCCGTGAATCCGATACATACCGAACGATGAATCCGACACATCTCCCTTGAATCCAAGACATACCCTCATGAATCGGAGACATACCCTTACATGAATCGAACACATGCTCTTCCATGATTCCGATATATACCTTGAATCTCTGACAATACTCACTCATGAATCCGAGACAGAACCCCAATGAATCGGAGACAATACCCCCCTGAATCTCAGACATAGTCCTCTATGAATCCAAGACCATACCATGAATCTGATCATATTCCTCAATGAATGGGAGACGAATAATACTCCACCCATGAATACGAACAAGAATCCAAGACATACTCCTCAATGAATCATACAAATACTCCACCCATGAATATGAACAAGAATCCAAGACATACTCCTCAATGAATCATAGAAATGCTCCCCCCATGCATCCAAGGCATATCCGTCTATAAATCCGAGACATGCTGCCCCATGAATCCGAGACATACCCCCATGAAATCGAGACATACCCCTCATGAATCCGGATTCATGAGAGGGTATGCCTCGGATTCATGGGGGATATGTCACGGATTCATGTGGGGAGTGGTCATGGATTCATATGGGATATGTCTCGGATTCATGGGTATAAACCCGAAACCCCCCTATGAATCCCCCAATTAATCGACCACATACTCTCATATGAGTCTGAGACATACTCCTCATGAATAGGAGACATACCCCACTTAAATATAGGACATCCTACCATGATTCGGAGACATACCCTTACATGAATCCGAGACATACCATGAATCCCTAACGATACTCCTTATGAATCCGAGACCATACTCCCACCTTTAATTAGAGACATGCTCCCTTGGAATCCAAAACCATACCATGAATCCGAGAATTGCCATGAATCTGACATCATACTCCCTCACGAATGGGGGACATACTTCTCCTGTAATCTGAAACATACTCCCCTACGAATCCTATAATTACACCCCTATGAATCTAAGTCATAACTACTCATGAATTCAAGACATACCCATGAATCCATGACATATGAATCTAAGACATACTCCCCCATGATTTTGAGACATACTCCCCCAACGAATAAGAGATTTAACCCTCTTGAATCGGAGATGTACTCCGCTGTAACTTCAGGACCATAAATCCGATTCCAAGAGTAACTCCCTCCTTAATCTAAGACATACTCCCCTCACGATTTATAAATATTATCCCAATGAATCTAAGACATAGTATTCCTTAATTTACAACCATATTCCCTCTTGCATCCGAGAGATATCCTACCATCAATATACAAGGTACCCTATCATTAATCCAAGACATATTCCCCCATGCATCGGAGGCCATACTCCTACATGAATCTTAGACATACCCTCCATGAATCCGACACATACCAACCGACATACTCCTCAATGAATCCCACACCATCCTTGAATCCGAGAAATGCCATGAATCCCACATCATACTCCCTCATTAATGGGAGACATAGCCACCAACAAATCTAAGACATAACCCCCCTATGAATTCGAGACCATACCCATCTCTTGAATCCGAGACATATTTTCCAATGAATCAAGATCATATCGTGAATACGAGTTATGCCATGAATCCATGATAAGACTCCCTCATGATTGGGAGACATACTCCCCCATGAACGTGAGAAATGCCGTGAATCCGAGATATACTCCTACAAGAATCCTAGAAATACTCCCCCCATCAATCTAAGACTTACCCGTTTTTGAATCCGTGACATAATCGTGAATCCGTTAGAGATACCTGCGATGAATCTATCAATTGATATACCCATGATGACATTCCCAATTGAATACGAGACATACTTCCCTTACGAATCCTAGGCATAACCCCCTTGAATCGGACACGTACTCCTCCATTATTCTAAGACCATGAATCTGATACATACCCCCCTCATAAATCCGAGACACACTCCCTCATTAACTGGAGACATGCTCAGCCCACGAATTCTAGAAATATCCCCAATGAATCTAAGGCATAGTACTCATTTGATTTGAATACATACACCCCTCATGAATTCGAAACATATCCTATCATCAATCAGCGAGGTACCCTATAATGAATTCGAGACATACTCCCCTATGAATTCAAGACATACTACCCCATGAATTTGACATCGTACCCCCCCATGAAACCGAGAACCATCCCCCGTGAATCCAGGACATACCAAACGATGAATCCGACACATCTCCCTTGAATCCAAGACATACCCTCATGAATCCGAGACATGCTCCTCCATGATTCCGATACATTCCTTGAATTTCTGACCATACTCCCTCATGAATCCGAGACATAACCCCAATGAATCGGAGACAATACCCCCCTGAATCTGAGACATACTCCCCTATAAATCCAAGACCATACCATGAATCTGATATCATATTTCTCAATCAATGGGAGATGGACAATACTCCACCCATGAATACAAACATAAATCCAAGACATAATCCTCAATGAATCAAAGAAATGATTCCCCCATGAATCCAAGGCATATCCGTCTATAAATTCAAGACATGCTGCCTCATGAATCCGAGACATACTCCATGAAAGCGAGACATACCCCTCAATGAATCATAGAAATGCTCCCCCCATGAATCTAAGACATATCTGTCTATAAATCCAAGACATGCTGCCCCATGAATCCGAGCCATACCACCATGAAATCGAGACATACCCCTCATGAATCCGGATTCATACAGGGGTGTCTCGGATTCATGGGGGATATGTCACCGATTCATGTGGGCAGTGGTCTTGGATTCATATGGGATATGTCTCGGATTCATGGATACAAACCTGAGACCCCCCAATGAATCGAACACATACTCTCATATGAGTTCGAGACATACTCCTTATGATAGACATACCCCACTTTAAAACAGGACATCCTACCATGATTCGGAGATATTCCCTTACATGAATCCGAGACATACCTTGAGTCCCTAACCATACACCCCATGAATCCGAGACCATACTCTCCCCTTTAATTAGAGACATGCTATCTAGGAATCCAAAACCATACCATGAATCTGAGAAATGCCATGAATCTGACATCATACTCCCTCACGAATGGGGGACATACTTCTTCCGTAATCTGAAACATACTCCTCTACGAATCCTATAATTACACCCCTACGAATCTAAGTCATAACTACTCATGAATTCAAGACATACCCATGAATCCATGAGAGACATACCCCATGAATCTGAGACATACCTATGAATCCATGACATATGAATCCGAGACATACTCCCCCAACGAATGCGAGATATAACCCCCTTGAATCGGAGATGTACTCCGCTATCACTCCGGGACCATGAATCCGATTCCAAGAATAACTCTCTCCTTAATCTAAGACATACTCCCCCTATGAATTATATATATTCCCCAAGTGAATCTATGACATAGTATTCCTTAATTTACATCCATATTTCCTCATGAATCCGAGACATATCCTACCATCAATATACGAGGTACCCTATGATTAATCCAAGACATACTCCCCCGTGCATCGGAGGCGATACTCCCACATGGATCTTAGACATACTCTCCATGAATCCGACACATACCAACTGACATACTCCCTAATGAATACCACACCGTCATTGAATCCGAGAAATGCCATGAATCCCACATCATACTCCCTCATTAATGGGAGACATAGCCACCAACAAATCTGAGACATAACCCCCCTATGAATTCGAGACCATACCCGTCATTTGAATCCGAGCCATATTTTCCAATGAATCAAGATCATATCGTGAATCCGAAAAATGTCATGAATCCATGATCATACTCCCTCATGATTGGGAGACATACTCCCCCATGAATGTGAGAAATGCCGTGAATCAGAGATATACTCTCCTATGAATCCAAGACCATACTATTAATCTGAGATCATATTCCTCAATGAATGGGAGACAAACAATTCTCCACCCATGAATACGAACAAGAATCCAAGACATACTCCTCAATTAATCATAGAAATACTCCCCATTGAATATGAGACATACTTCCCTTACGAATGCGAGGCATAACCCTCTTGAATCGGACACGTACTCCTCAATTATTCTAAGACCATGAATCAGATACATGCACCCCCATAAATCCGAGATACATCGGAGACATATCCCCATGAAACCAAGCCATACCCGTGAATCCGTGACATACCCATGAATAAACATACACCCCTATGAAATCGCGACTGTTAATTCTTACCTTTCACAGAGAGATGGTTGGAGAAGACGTACTCTCTCACGAATCCGAGACCATTCTCCGCCCATGAAAAAGAGAGGATGAATACATGACACTCCCCCATGAATCTAAGACATGCCCCCTATGAATCTGTGATATACCCATGAATTCGAGACATATGGACCCATGAATCTGATATATACCCCCACATGAATGAATCTAAGACATACCCCCCATGAATCGGAGACATACCGCACTTGAATCCGAGAGTGACTCTACCATGATTCCGATACATACCATGAAATACCTGACCATACTCCCCCATGAATCCTAAACACACTCCCATTAATCTGAGACATACACCACCATGAATTTGAGACAGCCACCCATGAATCCTAGACAAAACGCCCATGAATCTAAGATCACACTTCCCCATTGAATTGGAGATATATTCCCCCATGAATCCAAGATCATACAAAGAATTCAAGAAATGCTATGAATTCGAGATCATACTATCTCATGAATGGAAAATATGCTAATTCCATCAATCCGACCATGGATCTAAGACATACTCCTTTACGAAACCTAGACATGCCCCCCCCCCCCTAATATGAGACATGCCTACCCATGAATCCGAGACATATCCATAAGTCCATGAGACACATAACTCCTATGATTCCATGACATACCCAAGAATCTGAGTTATACCCCCCCCCCCCAACGAATTTGAGACACTCTCCCCAACAAATCCAAGACATGACCACGTTGAATCATAGACATACTTCGCCATAAATCAGAGACCATGAATCCAAGATATACACTCCCACATGAATCTTAGACATTCTTCTAGAGGCTTCCAATACATATGATGAATCCCTTTCCACGTTGCCCCAAGAATCTTAGACATACTCCCCATTAATCCGAGACGTACCCTACCACGAATATGAGGCATAACTTCCATAAATCTGAGACCATACTCCTCCCCTTGAATTCGAGACATACTCCCCATTGAATCTAACATCTGAGAAATGCCACGAATCTGAGATAGATCGTACCATGAATCTGCGACGTATCCTATCATGAACCCGTGACACTCTCCCATGAATCAAAGATATACTCTCCCACGAATAAAAGAGTGTGAATACGTGATACCCCCTCATGAATCTATGACACACCACCCATGAATTTACGACATTGCCATGAATTCGAGACATACAGATCCTTAAATTCGACACATACCCATGAATCGGAAATATACCCCACATGATTCCGAGAGATACTCATCTGTGATTGTGGTATATAGACGTACTAACCCGAATGAATCCGAGACTATATCCCCATTGAATCAGAGACATACTCCCCCATGAATCCAAGACAACATAAACCTGATAAATACATTGAATTTGAGATCATGCTCCTCAATGAATGGGAGACATGCTTCTCCCATGAATACGATCATGAATCCTACAAATACCCCCCCATGAATCCGTGACATACTCTCCCATGAATTTGAATCCTGGACATAATGCCTTGAATAAGAGACATACCCCTACATGAATCCGACATACTCCCCCCATGAATACGATCATGAATCCGAGACATACCCCCCCATGAACCCTACAAATACTCGCCCCAGGGAGTTGAGGAATACCCGCTTATGAATTCGAGACATACCCATGAATCTAAGACATACTCCCCCATGAATCGGGGATATACCCCTCATGAATCTGAGACATACCCCCGCATGAATCCGGATTCATGCGGGGGTATGTCTTGGATTCATAGTGGTATGTCCCGGATTCATAGGGGGAGTATGGTTATGGATTCAAGTGGGATATGTCTCAGATTCATGGATGTAAACCCGAGAACCCTCCTCCCATGAATCCAAGACATACCCCCCATGAACCCTACAAATACTCGCCCCAGGGAGTTGAGGAATACCCGCTTATGAATTCGAGACATACCCATGAATCTAAGACATACTCCCCCATGAATCGGGGATATACCCCTCATGAATCTGAGACATACCCCCGCATGAATCCGGATTCATGCGGGGGTATGTCTTGGATTCATAGTGGTATGTCCCGGATTCATAGGGGGAGTATGGTTATGGATTCAAGTGGGATATGTCTTAGATTCATGGATGTAAACCCGAGAACCCTCCTCCCATGAATCCAAGACATACCCCCCATGAATCGAAGACATACTTAATGATTTTGATACATACAATCAATCGCTGACCATAATCCCCTATGAATCTCAGACATACTCCCCCATTAATCTGAGGTGTACCGCATCGTGAATCCGAGACATAACACCCAAGAATCTAAGACTATACTCCCCCCATTAATCCGAAACATACTACTTATGAATTCAAGACCATACCATGAATTCGATAAGTGCCATGAATTCGACATCATACTCCCTCATGAATGGGATACATACTCCCCCCATCAATCCGATCATGAATCCGAGACATATTCTCCCATGAATCCTATACATACTTCCCCATGAATCTATGACATACCTACCTGCTCATGAATTAGAGACATACCCCATTAGTATGAGACAGACCCATGAATCTGACATATACCTCCACATGAATGAATCTAAGACATCCTCCCCATGAATTGGAGACATGCCCCACATGAATCCGAGAGTGACTCCACCATGATTTTGATACATACCATGAATACGTGGCCATACTCCCCCATGTATCCTAGAGATACTCCCCCATTAATCTGAGACATACACCACAATGAATTCGAGACATAGCCACCCATGAATCCTTGACAAAACGCCCATGAATAAGAATCCTTGGAGACAATGAATCCGCCCATGAATCTGAATCCGAGATCATACCATGCTAATTCCACCAATCTGACTTACCCCCCATTGACATATCATGGAGACATGAATCTCAGACATACCTGAGGTGTACCCATCGTGAATCCGAGACATAACACCCCAAGATCATACCATGAATTCAAGAAATGCTATGAATCCGAGATCATACTCTCAAGAATGGAAGACATGCTAATTCCACCAATCTGACCATGAATCCAAGACATACCCCCCATGAATCGAAGACATACTTCATGATTCTGATACATACCATCAATCGCTGACCATAATCCCCCATGAATCTCAGACATACTCCCCCATTAATCTGAGGTGTACCGCATCGTGAATCCGAGACATAACACCCAAGAATCTAAGACTATACTCCCCCCATTAATCCGAAACATACTACTTATGAATTTCAAGACCATACCATGTATTCGATAAGTGCCATGAATTCGACATCATACTCCCTCATGAATGGGAGACATACTCCCCCATCAATCCGATCATGAATCCGAGACATATTCTCCCATGAATCCTATACATACTTCCCCATGAATCTATGACACACCTACCTGCCTATGAATTAGAGACATACCCCATTAGTGTGAGACAGAGCCATGAATCTGACATATACCTCCACATGAATGAATCGGAGACATATCCCACATGAATCCGAGAGTGACTCCACCATGATTTCGATACATACCATGAATACCTGACCATACTCCCCCATGTATCCTAGAGATACTCCCCCATTAATCTGAGACATACACCACAATGAATTCGAGACACAGCCACCCATGAATCCTTGACAAAACGCCCATGAATCTAAGACCACACTTCCCCATTGAATTGGAGACATATTCCCCCATGAATCCAAGATCATACCATGAATTCAAGAAATGCTATGAATCCGAGATCATACTCTCTAATGAATGGAAGACATGCTAATTCCATCAATCTCACCATGGATCTAAGACACTCCTTTATGAAACCTAGACATGCTCCCCCCCCCCTAATCTGAGACATACCTACCCATGAATCCGAGACATATCCATAAGTCCATGAGAGACATACCTCCTATGATTCCGTGACATACCCAAGAATCTGATTTATACTCCCCCCACGAATTTGAGACATACTCCACAACGAATCCAAGACATAACCCCGTTGAATCGTAGACGTACTCCGCCATATATCAGAGACCTTGAATCCAAGATATACACCCTCACATGAATCTGAGACATTCTTCTAGAGGTTTCCAATACATATGATGAATCCCTTTCCACTCTGCCCCAAGAATCTTAGATATACTCCCCATTAATCCGAGACGTACCCAACTATTAATATGAGACATAACTTCCTTAAATATGAGACCATACTCCTCCCCTTGAATCCGAGACATACTCCTCATTGAATCTAACATCTGAGAAATGTCATGAATCTGTGATCATACTCTGTCTTGAATGGGAGACATAGTCCCCCCATGAATTCGATCATGAATCCGAGACATACTCTCTCATAAATCTTATACATACTTTTCCTTGAATCTATGACACCTACCTTCCCATGAATTAGAGGCATACCCATGAATCCGTCGGAGACATACCCCCATTAGTATGAGACATACCCACGAATCCGTGACATACCCATCAAAAAATTCAAGACATACCCCTCATTAATATAAGACAAAGTACTCAGTAACAATGAATTTGAGACTACACTCCCTCATGAATCCGTGACATACCCATCCGTGAATCTGAGAGATACCCCCATCAATCCGAGACTTTCCCCATGAATCTTAGCATTTCTCTTCCATGAATCTGTGACATACTCATCCATGAATCTGAGACTCCCCCCATGAATCTTAACATTACTCCTCCATGAATCCGAGAATACCGACCTATGAATCTGACATACCTCCCAATGAATCCGACACATACCTCCCAATGAATTGGAGACATACCCGCACATGAATCCAAGACAAACTCCTCGACGATTCCTATACATACTATGAATTCTTTTCCATACTCCCCTTTGAATCCTATACATACTCCCCCATTAATCTGAGATGTACCCCACCATGAATCCGAGACCAACCTCCCCTACTTGAATCCAGACATACTTTCCCATGAATCCGAGAAATGCCATGAATACGAGATCATACTCTCATGAATAGGAGACATACTCCCTCCATGAATATGACTGAATCTGAGACATACTCCTCCATTAATCCTAGAAATACTCCCCCCCATGAATCTAAGACTTACCGGTCTATGAATCCGAGACATACCCATGAATCCATAAGAGACATACCCCTCATGAATCTAACACATACTCATGAATCCGTGACTCACCCATGATGACATACCCCACCATGAATCTGAGACATACTCCCCTAACGAATCCGAGACATAACTCCCTTGAATCGGAGACATACTCCAAAAATTCGAGACCGTGAATATGATACATACCCCCCATAAAGACATACTCTGCCCACGAATTCTAGAAATATCCCCCATAAATCTAAGACATAGTAGTCCTTCAATTTGAATTCATACTTCTCTCATGAATTCGAAACATATCTTACCATGAATCTCCGAGGTACTATATCATGAATCCGAGGCATACTCCCATGTGAATTCAAGACATACTCTCCTATGAATTCAAGACATACTCCCCATGAATCGGAGACATACCCCCACATGAATCCGAGACATGCTCCTCCATGACTCCAATATATACCATGAATCCCTAACTATACTCATTCATGAATCCGAGACATAACCCTAATGAATCGGAGACCATAACCCCCCTTGAATCCGAGGCATACTCCCCCATGAATCCGAGACTATACCATGAATATGAGAAATGCCATGAATCTAAGATCGCACTCATGCATGAATGAGAGAGAATACTCCACCCATGAATACGAACATGAATTCAAGATATACACCCCCCATGAATCCTAGAAACACTCTCCCCATGAATCTGAGACATGTTCGCCTATGAATCTGAGACATACTCCCCCCTGAATCTGAGACATACCCCCAATGAAATCGAGACATACCCCCTCATGAATCCGGATTCATGAGGGGGTATGTCACGGATTCATGATGGTATGTCACAGATTCATGTGGGGAGTATGGTCTTGGATTGATGTGGGATGTCTCAGATTCATGGGTGTAACCCGAGACCCCCCCCCTATTCATGAGGGGGTATGTCACGGATTCATGATGGTATGTCACAGATTCATGTGGGGAGTATGGTCTTGGATTGATGTGGGATGTCTCAGATTCATGGGTGTAACCCGAGACCCCCCCCCTATTCATGAGGGGGTATGTCACGGATTCATGGTGGTATGTCACAGATTCATGTGGGGAGTATGGTCTTGGATTGATGTGGGATGTCTCAGATTCATGGGTGTAACCCGAGACCCCCCCCCCCCCTTAATGAATCTGAGACATACTCCTACATGAGTCCAAGACATACTCCCCATAAATAGGTAACATATCCCCACATTAATCCAAGACATACCCCACCATGAATCGGAGGCATACCCTCACATGAATCCGAGACATACTCTTCCATGATTTTGATACATACCATGAATCCCTGACCAAACTCCCCCCTTTAATCTGAGACATAAACCCATGAATGCGAGACCATACTCCCCCCTTTAATCCGAGGCATACTCCCCAAGGATCCAAGACCATACCATGAATCCGACATCATACTCCCTCATGAATGAGAGAATTACGCCCCCCATGAATCCGAGACATACTCCCCTATGAATCCTACAATTACTCTCCTATGAATCTGAGACATACCTATGAATCCGTGACATACTCACAAATCCGAGACATACTCCCCCAACAAATCCAAGACATAACCCCCTTAAATCAGAGATATAATCCACTATAAATCCGAGACCATGAATCCGATTATGAGAATAACTCCCCCATTAATCTAAGACATACTCATACGAATTCTAGACATTCCCCCAATGAATCTAAGATATAGTACTCTCTAATTTGAATCCATACTTCCTTCATGAATCCGAGATATATCCTACCATGAATCTACGAGGTACCCTATCATGGATCCAAGACATACTCCCCCATGCATCCGAGGCCATACTCCTACATGAATCATAGACATAAACCCCATGAATCCGAGAAACCCCCCCATGAATCTGAGACATACCGACCAATGAATCTGACACATACCTTTCATGAATCCAAGACATACCCCCCCATGAATCGGAGACATACCCCCGCATGAATCCGAGACATGCTTCCCCCAATGAATCTGAGAAATGCCATGAATCCAAGATCATACTACCTCATAAATGAGATACATAGCCACCCATGAATCTGAGACATAAATCCCATGAATTCGAGACCATACTCCTCCTTTGAATCCGAGATATACTCCCTAATGAATCAGGACCATATCGTGAATATGAAAAATGCCATGAATCCAATATCAGACTCCCTCATGAATGGGAGACATACCCCCCCCCCCCTGAATCCGAGAAATGACATGAATCCGAGATCATACTCCCTCCACAAGGGGGACATACTCCACTCCCCCCATGAATATGATCATGAATCCGAGATGTACTCCCCCATGAATCCTAGAAATACTCTCCCCATGAATCTGAGACATACTGGCCCTTGAATTCGAGACATACCCATGAATTCATCAGACATACCCCCACAAATCCAAGACGTACCCATGATCTAATACAGACTCCCCCATGAAATACTCCCCAACGAATTTGAGACATAACCCCCTTGAATCGAAGACGTTCCCTGCCATAAATATGAGACCATGAATACGATATATACCCCACCCATGAATCCGAGACACATTCCCCCACTAATCTGAGACATTCTCCCCCCACAAATTCTAGACATACTCCTTATTAATTGAAGATATAATACTCCTTGAATTTGAGACCATACTCCCCTCTTGAATCTGTGACATATCCTATCATGAATCCATGACATACTCCCCATGAATTAAAGACATCTTGTCCCCATGAATCTGAGACCATTCATGAATAAGAGACTATGAATGCGCGACACTCCCCCATGAATCTAAGACATGCCCAAGAATTTGAGACATACACACCCCAAGTATTCGAGACATAACCCCCATTAATCTAAGACATACTCCCTCACAAATCCTCGACTGTATATCCGAGACATACTCGTTTATGAATACGAGACCTTCCCCCTCCCTCGAATATGAGACATACTCCAACCATGAATCCGAGACCAGGAATTCGAGACCATACTCCTCCATGAATCTGAGACATACCCATGAATCCGAGACATACCAACATATGAATCTGAGAGATACCCCCATCTATCCGAGACTCCCCCCACAAATCTTAGCAATACTCCCCCCTTGAATCCAAGACATACCGACCGATGAATCTAAGATATACCCCCCATGAATCGGAGACATACCCCCAAGGGCGGAGCTACATTGGGCCCAATGGGGCCAGTGGCCCAAGGTGTATTAGCAATTGGGGCTCACACTTTCCTTCCCCAGCTCATTTGTTACCATGTGAATTTTAATTAATTTGTGCATGTAACCTATTAGTTTTTAGTTTTTTTAGCATAGAATAATGTTTAACTCCATCCACCCACAATATATATGTAACAATCTTTTGTAGCATATAATATATTTCATGATATAGTAGTTTACTAGCACTCCGTAATAATTATTAAGGAACTCTTCAATAGAAATTCATTAAACTCTTATGACGAAATGGTAAATTGCACAAACAAAAAATATGATAATGTGTGTTTTTGTCAAAATCTTTATAGAAGTCAGTTGTCCAATGAATTGTTTTGATAATCAATATGTTGATAAAAAATTTTAATTTATTTGACTTGTTCTCATGAATCTAAAATATATGCACGCAGCTAATTAAATTTTTACTCCAATTGACTTAAATATTTCTTAATTTGATTCCAAATTTGTCTCGTGTAATAATATCTGACTTTATAGTTTTATTTTTCTGTCCATCTTTCCTCTCTTATGCATGGTAAAAAGGATAGCCTTGTAGAAGATATAATTAGCTTATTTGTTTGTTATTTTATTTGTATGCATCTTGAAATACAAAATTTTTACTCAATTTAGTATTTAATAAAAATTAATCTTCATTTTAAAAAACATTCATTTGATTATTGTCGATTAGAAAAAAAAGTTGAAAACTTGTAGTTAATATTGCCCCCACTAGACTAAATTTCTGGCTCCGCCATTGCATACCCCCACATGAATTCGAGACATACTCATCCACGATATTGATATATTCCATGAATCCCTGACCATACTCTCCCATGAATCCGAGATGTACCCCACTATGAATCCGAGACCATACTACCCCTTTGAATCCAAGATCATACCATGAATCAGAGAAATGACATGAATCCGAGATCATACTCCCTCATGAATAGGAGACATACTCCCCCCATAAATATAACCATGAATCCGAGACATACTTCCCTCGTGAATCTAAAATATACACGCCCATGAATCTAAGACATACCATGAATCTGTGACATATATGACTCTGAGACATACTCCCCTAATGAATCCAAGACATAACCCCCTTGAATCAGAGGACTCCGCCATAAATCTGAGACCATGAATCTGACACATACCCCCCCCCCCTCCCCATGAATATGAGACACACTCCCCCATTAACCTGAGACATATTCCTCCCACGAATTCTAGATATACCCCCCATGAATCTAAGACAAATTACTCCTTCAATTTGAATCCATACTACCCTCATGAATCCGAGATATATGCTACCATGAATATGCGAGATACCCTATCATGAATCTGAGACATACTCTCCTATGAATCCAAGACTTACTATCCCATGAATCGAAGAATACCCCCACATGAATTTCGAGACATACCGCTCATGAATCCGACAAATCCACCATGAATTCGGGACATGCCAATCGATGAATCCAACACATACCCCCCATAAATTGGAGACATGCCCTACATGAATCCGAAACATACTGCTCCATGATTCCTATACATACAATGAATCCCTGGCCATACTCCCCCCTGAATCCTGGACATACTCCCCCATTAGTGACGTACCCCACCATGAATCTGAGACATAGCCACCCATGAATGCGAGACATAACCCCCATGAATCCGAGACATACTACCCTATGAATCGAGGGCCATACCATGAATCCAAGAAATGCCGTGAATCTGAGATCACACTCTCTCATACATAAGAGACATATCCCCCTCTCTCCGCCCCCATGAATCTTAGACACACTCCATGAATCTCAGACATAACTGTCCATGAATTCGAGATATACCGAGACATACTCCCCCCACGAATTCTAGTCATTCCTCCAATGAATCTAAGACATATTACTCCTTCAATCTCAATCCATACTCCTCTCATGAATTTGAGACATCCTACCATGAATTTGCGAGGTACCCTATCATGAATCCAAGATATACTCCCCTATGAATCCGAGACCATGCTCCCACATAAATCCGACACATATTCCCTACCAAACATAACCCCCCATGAATCGAGACATACTCCACGATTCCGATACATACCATGACTCCCTAACCATAACCCCCCATGAATCTTAGACATACTCCCCCATTAATTTGACACGTACTTTACCATGTATCCGAGACATAGACACCCATGAATCCGAGACCATACTCCCCCCTTGAATCTGACGCATACTCCCCAATGAATCCAAGACCATACCATGAATCTAAGATGACTCCCTCATGAATGGGAGATATACTCCCCCACGAATCCTAGAAATACTCCCTCCATAAATCTAAGACTTACCGCTCCATGAATATGAGATATACCCATGAATCCATCGTAGACATACTCCCCATGAATCTTAGACATACTCCCCCAATGAATCTGAGACATGACCCCCTTAAATTGGAGACGTACTCCGCCATAAATCCGAAACCAAGAAATCGATACATACCTTGCCATGAATTTGAGACATACTCCCTCAACAATTCTGAACGTAACCCCCTTTAATCGGAGACGTACTCCATCATCAGTGCCTTCATAGACCTACACATAGGGACGTCACATTCTCCCATGAGATGTGATTATGATTCATTGCCTTTTGACCATTAAGCACACTCCACCAGAAAGGCCCCCTGAAAGCCTTTCGAGCCTCGGTCTTCTATGTATTATCCTTCTCGCCTTCCGAGCCTTATCCTTTTATGTATAAACTTTCTGAGCATGAGCTTTTTGAGTTCTCGCAGACGACTAAACTCTTATCCAGACCCATCACATTTGGGCATTGCGAGCTCCTTATGCCACAATTGAGTACAAGGTGATGAAAATCGAATCAAGTCACATCTTGATTCTTGGAAAATCCTAGCTTGACAGCATCGAGGATATACCTTATCCATCATCAATTCCTCGGATTTCCTTACAAAAAATTAGGTTTTTTGGTATGGTGAGAGGCATGTTTGAAGGGTCCACATTTGAAGAATTAGAGCATATGGAGATTTAGCGTTGATCGAGGCTTCATAATGATTGCTCACTAGAGCTAATGTTTTGTGGTGCCATTTGACTAACCTTCAACGACTCTAGTTCGTTTGGCATTTTTGTAGAGCTCTTGTTCCCCCGCAATCTACCATTCTCGATCATCTTGAACCAACCAGAAGGCCATTTGCCATCCCGAGCATCAACTTGAGTGTGCTTATACTGCCAATTACACATTGTAGTGCCATGATGGTGAGTGACCTACGTGTTCAATCTGTCCATACCATTCCACTCATGCTCAACCCAATTCATCTTGCTAAGACTGATTCTGTTTGGCTAGTTGCTACTCCCCCAAGCACTGACATTTTGCGATATTGTCATACCATTGGATACACAGCCATGACATCCATGGGTGTTGCATATTTCATGCTTTTGTTCATGGCCTTCATGTCTGCGAAGCATCATTTTAGGTCTCATTCAGCCCCTACATTTGTACCTACTCGCCAACTTGGCATTCACGCTGATCTTTCCAGACCATACCGCTCATACTCAACCCAATTCATCTTGCTAAGACCAATTCCATTTGGCCAGTTGCTACTCCCCCAGGCACTGACATTTTGCGATATTGTCATACCATTGGATACACAACCATGACATCCATGGGTGTTGCATATTTCATGATTTTGTTCATGGCCTTCATGTCTATGAAGCATCATTTCTAGGTCTTATTCACCCCCTACATTTGTACCTACTCGCCAATTTAGCATTCACGCTGATCCATTGTCATCCCATGATCAATTGTGTCCACTTCATTTTATTAATTCCTTCGTGGACCTTCACCTAGGGACATTAGATTCTCCCATGAGATATGCTTATGCAATAAATCCATTGCCTTTCGACCTTTAGGGACAATTCACCAGAAAGGTCCCATGAAAGCCTTTTAAGCGTTGGTCTTCTATGTATGATCCTTTTGGCCTTCCAAGCCTGAACCTTCTACATATGATCTTTCTGAGCTTGAGCCTTTTGTGTTATTGTGGACGACCCAACTTTTATTCAAACCCATCACATTTGTAACATGCGAGTCCCAAACTCTAAATTGCACACTTGTCCCCTCCATATTGCGGTGTTCCATGAAGGTTGCACGCATGCCTACATTGACACAGTGGCAGCGCTAATTTTTTTACTTAACATATTC
This sequence comes from Acorus calamus, assembly GCA_030737845.1. NCBI lineage: Eukaryota > Viridiplantae > Streptophyta > Magnoliopsida > Acorales > Acoraceae > Acorus > Acorus calamus. The sequence goes on along the minus strand of CM060862.1, from coordinate 6,650,626 downwards.
CCGGTTGTGAGACAATGTCCCCAACAATCTCTCGATTGCGTTAGCGTAAGCATACAAACATCTAATTGATCTATGTACAAGACCGTTTCTTTTGATCAACATTGTGTAACAACAGTTGAGTGCAAGGTGATGAAAATCAAATCCTGTAACATCTTGATTCTTGGAAAATCCTTGCTCGACAGCATCAAGGATATCCTCCAATCCATCATCAATTCCTCGGATTTTCCTAGAAAAAGAAAGTTTTTTGGAATGGTGAGAGACACATTTGAAGAACTAGAGTATCTAGTGAATTAGTGTTGAGCCAGGCTTCATAATGATTTCTCACTTGAGCGTGTGTTGAGTGGTGCCATTTGGCTAACCTTCGATGACTCTAGTTCGCTTGGTGTTTTAGTGGAGTTCATGTTCCCGCACAATCTTAACCGATCTCGTTTTCCGTCATATGATCCCATGAGTGACGTCCACCATTCTCGATCATCTTAATCCCATCAGAAGGCTTTTTGCCATCCCGAGCATCAACAAGAGTGTGCTTATACTCCCAATTACATATCCTAGTGCCATGATGGTAAGCGACCTACATGTACGATTTTTCCGGACCATTCCACTCATGCTCAACCCAATTCATCTTGCTAAGACTGATTTCGTTTAGCCAGTTGCTATTCCTTCACATTCATTTGATCCTCCCCAATGATTCATTCTCGACCTCAGTATATCATGCAACATGAAGGAGACAAATTTTATCAATGTGCCGACTCATATTCCAAAAAGCGTTAGTCGAGAGCTTGAGACATAATGGGGGAGCGCATTTGATTAAATTGACATTCTTGATTAACTTTGCAAACTTCCTGTGAAGATTTCCATTTTGGAGTTGATCAAGACACATAAGCACCATCAACGAGCCTTGAGAGAACTTTCTTGGAGAATCATATTTTTGCCCTCAACGTGCCCATTGCGCTCGTTTTAGCTAGCATAGGTTTCATGATCTTCTTTTGGTCAACATATATTGCCAAATAATCCATCTTAAGCATCTCTACCCTCTGCATCATTGAAGTTGTTGAAGGTAGAATGGTCAATTGGTTCACGTTGACACTGGCATGGGTGTTGATTTCATGTTCTTTTGGATCTTTGAGCGTATTGTCGAGTACACATTGTCAGTGTCAGGCACTCACATTTTCGCTTATGATGAAGTCGTTCGATCAGTTCAAGGTTTTTTATTTTATTACCTCGAGAAATAGAGGTTCATTTAAGATGTCTTTATAAGCCTAGCTTCTTGAAATGAATTCTGATTAAGTCATGATTTTGATGTGGTTAGCAGCAATTCAAGGTGTTTCATTCATCCCTTTTACATTAGTGCATGAAGTTATAGTTGCCAAATTAAATAGGTTAGACTCTGAACCTCGAGGATAGATTTCTGTTCCCAAACTTGAGGCTTAAATATAATTGTGGGATGAAACACCTTGAATTGCCGCTAACCACTTTGGAATCAAAATCATGATGTAATCAAAATTAATTTTGAGAACCTAGCTTAAAAAGACATCTTAAGTGACCTATTTCCATAGGTAAAAAAAATCGGGAGCCTAGAACTAGTCAAATGGTTCCATCATAAATGAAAATGTGAGTGCTCACCTCTGACAAAGTGTACTCGCCAATACGCTCAAAAGTCTAGAGGGACATGAGATCAACACCTACGCCAGTCTCAACGAGAATATGATAAATCATTCTTCCTTCCACAATAGTAGTGATGCAGAAAGCTCATGCCTAAAAGGATCATAAGCAGAAGGCATAGGCTTGGAAGGCTCTGAGCTTAGAAAATGTAGGTTTAAAATGCTCAAGCCATGTTTAAACTCAGGAGGATCTGACTTCGGATCTGAAGGCTTGTGTGCTCAGAAGGCTCATGCCTAAAAGGATCATAAGCAAAAGGCATAGGCTTGGAAGGCTCTGAGCTTAGAAAATGTAGGTTTAAAATGCTCAAGCCATGTTTAAACTCAGGAGGATCTGACTTCGGATCTGAAGGCTTGTGTGCTCAGAAGGCTCATGCTTAGAGGGCTCGGGCTCATGTTCAGGGGACCTTTTTGGTGGAGTGTTCAAATATACCCAAAGGTTGAAAGGCAATTGATCTATTGCATCTTGTCTTATGGGATAATGTGGGGTCCCTATGCGCAAGTCCATAAAGGCACTGATAACTAAGCAAATGAAGTGGACGGCTGATAATGGGATGACAATGGATTGCCGTGAATATCCAATGGGCGGATAGGAAAGTTAAAATGAAAAGAAATGAAATGGTGGCACACCAAAAAAAAAAAACTAGAGTTGTAAATATATATATACCAGAAAATTAGTTTGGTAATTTTCAGTAATTATTTTGGATAAAAGGCCTTGAAAATATTTAGTTTGTTCTGTGATACATTTCTTTCATTTGCTTGCTCTTCGCTTGCACAAATTTATTACAGGCAGAAAAAACTCTTGGTTATCATACACGTCGCACAGAGTGTGATATGGAATAAGGATAGTTTTGTGGAGACCTTGTATATCATGTATGTTTTTCATAACTCATCAGTCAATTTCAAATGAATATTTTGCTTAGCAATTATAAAGTCCAAATGATAATGATTGAAGCTCTGCATCTTTATTCTCACTTGTGATTATCATCTTTCCAAATTATGAAATCAAATGGCATCCTTATTACCTTGTGAGATTATACATGGAGGTTACTTTCTCTTTAGACTTTCGCAAACACAATTTATGATTGTCATAAGAAGCTTTTCAATTGCGGAAAAAAGGCCTTGAACTCATTTAATTTCTTCGTACATTTCTTTCATTTGCTTGCTCTTCTCTAGCACATATTTATTACTGGAAGAAAAAATCTCTTGGTTATCATACACATTGCACAGAATGTGATATGGTATAAAGACAGTTCTGTGGAGACCTTGTATACCAGTATGTTTTTAAAAATTCGTGAGTCAATTTCAAATGAACATTTTTCTGAGGAATCATGAAGTCTAAATGATAATTATTGAAACTTTGAATCTTTATTCTCACTTGTGATTATCATCTTTCCAAATTATGAAATTAAATGGCATCTTTGCTACCTTGTGAGATTGTACATGGAGGTTACTCTCTTCAAACACAACTTATGACTGTCATAAGAAACTTTTGGACTTTTCACAAGGTGCTGTCATAAATTCTTTATTAACTACCCTGATCCTCTTGACACCCCTATGCTAATACTATATTAACTAATCTTTTATATTGCTAAATTCGATCATTTTCAACTAGCAAGACAAGGAAACCTTAACTGTCTAAGCTTTACAGTTGTTGACTATTAGTCGCATTTTGGAAAAAAAACACATTTTAAATCCAATTACTGTGAGTACCCTCATTTGGGAAGATATAAATCTAGATTGTGGATAGATCCGTTGGATGGTCTGATCTGGACATGTACCCTTAGAGGGATTACATGAAGTGTTACAGAAAGTTATTAAAACCGTTGATGCACTTTTTTTCCATAAATCTAGCAATGTTGTAATTTACCTCTTCTGCCAATATAGATATTCAATTAAACCAGGTAAATATTGTTGTGTGTTTTATTAAAAAGAAAAAATAATTGATGTCTCGACTTGAACTATTTTGTCCCCATTTAGCTAAACTGATGGATGTTTTTTTTTAAACATTTTCTTGTCTCTATATGCACACTATGTTGCAGGTAAGGTGAAAATGTTCTAGAAACCAATAAGAATCCGAATTGAATTTGTCCCCCATGTCATTATATTTGTAACTTTAGTTTGTGTAGAACCAAGAAAGGATGGAACACCAATAGCCTTCTCTACAAGAAGCTAAGCCTTAACACAATTTCTTGTCTTTACAATTGCATGTAGCACGATGTTTTATAACTGGAACATGTGAAGTTGTATTTCTTCACGTTACTATTTGATATTTAAGTGTTGGCTTCAAATTAGTTGCTCATTATCTTACTTAAACTTGGTCAACCTCCAACACAGATATTGAACTTCCCCAACAGTGGGTCTCTGCCAAGAGGTCATTAACCTTTATAGACACATGGGAAGAAAATAGCTGTTAAAAGAGCCGAGTGAAAATGAGAATGAGGAGTTCGATGGGGATCAGAACTTCAGGAATTATGGATTAAAAAGCAGTGCGAAACCTCACCCATTGGACCTTGTTTTTGCATTATATTCTATGATCAATATATATGAACAAGTATATATGTGGAATGTGTTAAACCCATTGGACCCTCATTTGGGTTGCGGATTAAGAACCCGATACGGCGGAAATAACCAAAAAAGAATGTTTGTTTAGCTCGGATAAAACTCCTTGGATAAGTTAGTATAAGCACGATAGTAATCTATCCATAGCTTATACACCTCAAAAAAAACATTAAAGACCAAAATCATGATGACAGATTAATAATAATGTAATCAAACGGTAACTGCCCAAATAGCCATTCTATCCCATAATACCAATCTATTCAGGATGGAAAATATTATCAGCAGTTCTTTTTTCAGCCCCATTTTCAGTCTACACATTTTAATTTTTTTAAAAGTAATGTACATCATCTAGTGAGGTATATTCTTTTATAAGAAACGAAGCATATACTCTAGTGAATTTCATGGATCCATAATCCATTTATAGAAAATATAAAAAATTTCTAATGATGTAAATACATCGATAATGTGAGTATATGAAGTTAGAATTGGGGCTGGAAAAAAACTGTGTGGAATAACTCTCATTCAGGATTGGATTAGGCTATGTTGGGCTTAGGATTCCCTGTTTAAGCACCCTTGCAAACTGTAGAGTATTTACATGCACGCCCTTGCATAAAAGCGTATATAAATGCATGTCATCAATGCCTTGAAAATTTTGCATATGTGTGCGGCTCTATGGCCACCTCCCAATCGATTTAATTCAAATGAAAGAGTCAGCTAAGCATTAACCTACAGGATTTGAATTGTGAGAGAATTCTTTGTTCCTTGTACCTAGAAGATGCAAATAGACGAGCACACATACAAAAGTGCACGTGCATGCAGAATGCTTGGTGACAAATGTTGTGAATTAGAGGGAAAAAAGAGGATAATCTTTCATTCATTTGCCGCTGGGTGTTCAGAATGCACACACTTTTGTACACGTGCTCGTCTATGTGTCGTCTCTGGGTGTGTAATGGAGAACTCTATGTTCCATGAATCTCGTAGGTTACCATCCACTATCAGTATTTAGCTTGAATCTTGGTGGTAAATTGACATAAGGACCATGCATGTATGTATTTTCTTTAGGTGTTGATGGCATGTATTTAGTATTTACATGCCTTTGGTATGAGACTAAGAGCCTTTGGTAAGAGGGTTTGCAAATAATACATTTTGTAAGCGTTTTTTTGATGGAAATGTTTGAGTGATCTTATAAATCAGAAAGCCCCCGAACAAAAGGAGATGAGGAATCTCCGTACAAAGTTACATAAAAGGAAGAAAAAAAAGTAAAACAAAGGAATGCCCCTCCAAGTCTTAAATTCAATCCTTGAGATAACTTACGCGGACCACTTATTACCCATAATTGTAGAAGGCATATCCTTGCCTAAGATTGAACGAGCCATGATCAAAGATTAGAGGAAATGAATGCCCAAGTGTTCTCCATGTAGATCCTCTTATGTTGGTATTCACTGGAGGCGTATGTATGCAAATGAAACCTTTCCTTTTTTGGGATAGATTGTTAGGATTTTCATTGATTCTAAGATACAAGTTTTTGGGTGGTTTTTTTTTTAAGGTTGTTGGCACGGGAAGGTATAAATGCAGAGCAGCTTGCACGTGATCTTAAGTCCTTTGATTGTGATGGACTGATGGCGCGTGAAGGTATCTGAAATTGTGATGGACTGATGACCATTTATGAAAGATTCTAATCATGATATGGAGGCTTGTTCAGAATATTATGAGCTGCCTTCTCTTTTAGGACGTCATAGAAAGTCCTTTGGGACTAAACATGATGTATATTAACAATATCACCAAGAAGATCCTTTCTTAGGAGTAAAAATGATCTTTGTATTCACGCCTCATCAGTAACATAATGTGGAAATACATACATGCAAAATTGATATGGTTAGTACATTGTCAAAATTTTGATTTTGCCAAACCTTGTAAATCCTAATTTCTAGACATTGTACTGTTTCATTTGTGGATGTTGTCGATGTCGTATGACACCAATATCCAATATTTTGATGAATAACAGCAGTAGCCATTTTTTTTTTGAGTGAAAAACAAACTATAAAGATCAATTATTTTAATAGCAGTGGCCATTTAGCAACAAGTTGGGTCAAAATCTTTATTGTCAATTACAGAAGTATTAAACCTCATTTTCCCTTTAAATCTTTCTACTGATATGTTTTGTTTTATGTTTCCTTTTTTTTTAAGACAACATATGAAGATGTTTTCCCTGCTGAGGCTACTAGCGTTGAGGAGTACTTACAGCAGGTAACTATTAGTCACTTCTCCTCTGTGAAAATTGGTTTGTTTATGTCTTTCAGGCCATTTTTATAAATTTTGTGATTTCGGAGTGCTTTAATTATATGACGACAATAATAAATTTGCATAGTATCAATTATTTTTTTATCACCCAACACTTCTCTTTCTTTTCATTATTGTTAGAAACAAACATTTGCAATATTTTCATTCAGAGCATTTATGTTTCATCAAGTATGCTTAAAATATGTTACATGGAATTGATATTTGTGGATGGTACCCAGTTTCATCGTCCAAAGTTCTAAGGAATGGCTTGTATTTGTAATACAAAGTTGCATGTTGCGAACCGAGCTTTGGTTAAGTCAGCAAACCCCTCCCACGTCTATGGAAAGAGGTAAAGGGATCAAATCCTAGGGAGCAACGTTTCTTCAAAAAACATATTACAAAGTTGCATGTTATTAGTTCTTTTTTTTTCAGGGTCATTGTTTGGGTCCCCAACCATCTATTTTCTTGTCTTCCTATTACCTGTGAAAGCCAACTTTAGCAAGAAGTGGTTTTGAAATTCCCAGGTCACTAAGTTGAATTGAAGCACTGGTCATAGATTTTTTATTACTAATTTTACATTACTGGATCCTCTTTGTATCCATGTTTAGTTTGACAAGGAACATAGTTCTAAAAGTTTCAGCTTTCTTCACGCTTTCAGAAAGCTGTTGTGTTTCTATGTAGACAAAAGGTTATGTCCAATTCAGGACCCATATGACCATAAATCGTTTGATTAATATATTTTAAATTAATATTTTGATTTTCTTTGTCACTACTCTAGTCAATAAATGATATATAGAAAAAGTTTATGTTAGCTTTTATAAGCAAAATAATTAGGTTAATTATCTATTAATGTTGTTTTGATTAAATCTCAACTCTTGTTTTAATTTGAATCATTCATAAAAGATAAGCCATGTCCATTAAGCGTCCGTCCCAACCCATTTATTATGCCTAGGCAGGAAAGGCGACGCTTGGGCGTGTATACAGACCTAAGCGCTTGCCCAATGTACATGCTGACTAAGCAGATGAACGCCTAGACACAGATGGAACGCCTAGCGGCCTAAGAATCGCTTAGGCGCCAGCCTAGGTGTCGCCCAGACAACTATGTGTCCAAGACAAAACTGATGTTCCTGGGATTAAGTTGTATGAAAGAGAATAATACACCAACACTTTTATGTTTATTAAAATGCATTTCCCAGCTCAGTAGCAAGAAAGGGCATGACAAGGACAGTAACAAAGCTATGATGTATATTAGCTTTTAGCTGCTGTCCATATCGCAATTAAATGATTTTACATGCAGTCGTTTGACTGTACCCAGGTTCATGAAATGGCAATGGTATCTGCTGTCCAAGAAGCTCAGAAGGGTAACTTAAGAAGCTTTGATGATTTCATGATGCATGTTCTGGAGGTTAGTTGCTTTAGCGACTAGTGAGTTTAAGTTTAATGCATTTATTTCAGTCCTCAATGCTGTGGCTTTCTGTTAAAGTATATAGCATTAATCTCTATCCCAGTCTTTTTGTTAAAGAAAACTGGTAGGAATAATACTAACCAAAAAGCTTGGGGTACAGTACCAATAATAGAAAAGGAAGTAAAAAGAAAACTGGAAAAAAGAAGGATGAAACCAATTGGCTGGATTTTTTTTAAAGGAAAATCTGGTGAGAGTTCAACTGGTTCATTTACATGGATCTCTATCCTTGTGGAAAAAAAGGTAGGCTTCCTACCCCAATTTTATAAAGAGATGTAAGAGCCCAAAGACAAAGTACATGCAAAGGGAATAACTCCAGCTTTTATAATTGATCTTCCACTAATGGACAACAATTATGCTTTGATAGAGGTGTGATGATGCCACATTGCCACCTAAGTTTTTATTGCACCAAATGGGTGGTTATTATAACTGATGTAGTGGATTTGGCAAGATTTTAGATGTGTACATACGCATATATTTCCTAGTCCCCATGATCCAATTTATTTCGGTTCAGCTAGAATTTATCTTTTCTTCACACTTCAGTGTTGTATTGTTTGTAGCTTGAATGATTTATGTAAACAACTATGCCTCCAATGTTGGGGTAAAAGTGCCTACTATACTTTGTTTTAAAATCTGATGAGGTTGATGTGTATATATATATTTTTTTTTGAGAGAATGTGGAAATTGTATTGCTATTTAAAAAAAATCAATTACAAAGTCCACATCTATAATACTAATGAGTTTCATATGAATTGGGAAAACAACCTCCACCTTATTGTGTGGAAAGGAAGAACAATTGTAAAGTTCTCCCTTCTTCTCTCCCTTGTGGAAGAGGGTGGAATTCAGAAAATGTGGAAATCATTTTATTACTGGTAAACAGTTTTCTGGCAAAGCTCATTCTTGATGACAAATTATCTACTTGTCCTTTGATAACGCAGTTTTCCATTAAAAAAAAGGTTAATCAAGAAGAAATGCAAACATTCTTCAGTAAATGAAATACATATCAATGTGTAATGCAGTACTAATTTTCCTGAAGATATTTCACAGAAGGATTGACAGAAGGAAAAACGTGATTTCTTGCAAAGTTTAACGCGGCTCTCTACGCTCCCTAGGGCAAATACCAGTGCATTAAGCACTGGGGTGGCTCCTCCTGTACACGTGTCATCACAAGCATTTAGCCCTTGCGTTTCTACAATTCCATCTTGCATGGAACTAGCTAACAAGCCTGTTGTGGAAAAGAAGACTTCAGTATATGCAGATGTGATGAAAATTTTAAATAATGCAAGAGAACATGGCTTACCTTTCAAAGTAAGGTTATGGCAGACAATAGGCATCATTGTCATCCTATTTTCTATAAATTGAAAAACAGGCAACGTGTTATTCTATGATGGGAATTAACCGTGTAACTTGTTCATTTCTTGTTTCCAGCCTGGACCAGCTGGAGGCGTTGTCGCAGAAGCTCAAGGCGAGGACCATGAGAGCCGAGTCTCCCACCCAGTCCATCGCTGCTACCAGGTGAGCCTATGCCGCATTGTTGCTTGATCAATTTTTTTAATTCTTCTTTAGCCCTCATTTGGGTTGCGGATTAAGAACCCGATGCAGTGGAAATAACAAAAAAAAAATGGTTGTTTTAGCTAGGATGAAACTCGATAGCTATACCTGGATAAGTTAGTATAAGCACGATAGTAAATCTATCCATAGCTTATACACCTCAAAGAAACATTACAGACCAAAGTAATGATGACAGATTAATAAAAATGTAGTCAAATGATAACAGCCCAAATAGCCATTCTATCCCATACTACCCATCTATTCATGATGGAAAATGTTATCAACAGTCCTTTTTTCAGACCCATTTTCAGTCCACACGTTTTAATTTTTTTTAAAATAGTGTTAATCATCTAGTGAGGTACATTCTTTTATAAGAAATGAAACATATAAATGAATTTCATGGATCCATTTATGGAAAATATAAAAAATTTCTAATGATGTATATACCCTAATAGTTTGAGTATATGTTGCTAACAAGGCATATGGGATTAGAATTGGGACTCGAAAAAAAAACTCTGTGAACAACTCTCATTCAAGATTGGATTAGGCTATACATTGGGCTTAGGATTCCCGTTTAAGCACCCTTGCAAATTGTAGAGTATTTACATGCACGCCCTTACATAAAAGCGTATATAAATGCATGTCATTAATGCCTTGAAAATTTTGCATATGTGTACGGCTCTATGGCCACCTCCCAATCGATTTAATTCAAATGAAAGAGTCAGTTAAGCATTAACCTACAGGATTTGAATTGTGAGAGAATTCTTTGTTCCTTGTACCTAGAAGATGCAAATAGACGAGCACACGTACAAAAGTGCATGTATGCGTGTGCATGCAGACTGCTTGGTGACAAATATTGTGAATTAAAGGGAAAAAAGAGGATAATCTTTCATTCATTTGCCACTGGGTGTTCAGAATGCACACACTTTTGTACACGTGCTCGTCTATGTGTCGTCTCTAGGTGTGTAATGGAGAATTCCATATTCCATGAATCTGGTAGGTTACCATCCACTATCAGTGTTTAGCTTGAATATTTAGCTTGAATCTTGGTGGTAAATTGACATAAGGACCATGCATGCATGTAATGTTTTTTAGCTGTTGATGGCATGTATTTAGTATTTAGTATTTTCTTTGGTAAGAGGCTAAGAGTCTTTGGTAAGAGAATTTGTAAATAATACATTTTGTAAGCCTTTTTTTATGGAAATGTTGGAGCGATCTTATTAATCAGAAAGCCCCCGAACAAAAGGAGACAAGGAATCTCCATACAAAATTACATAAAAGGAAGAAAAAAAAAGTAAAACAAGGGAATGCCCTAAGGCTTAAATTCAATCCTTGAGAAAGCCCCCGAACAAAAGGAGACAAGGAATCTCCATACAAAGTTACATAAAAGGAAGAAAAAAAAAAGTAAAACAAAGGAATGCCCCTAAGGCTTAAATTCAATCCTTGAGATACTTACGCGAACCACTTATTACCCATAATTGTAGAAGGCGTATCCATGCCTAAGATTGAACGAGCCGTGATCAAAGATTAGAGGAAATGAATACCCAAGTGTTCTCCATGTAGATCCTCTTATGTTGGAAAATATATTCACTGGAGGTGTGTGTATGCAAATGAAACCTGTCCTTTTTGGGGATGGATTGTTAGGATTTTCATTGATTTTAAGATACGGTTTGTTTATATTTGGGTGGTGTTTTTTTTTTAGGTTGTTGGCACATGATGGTATAAATGCAGAGCAGCTTGCACGTGATCTTAAGTCCTTTGAGCTTAAGGTGAAATCTTTGTTTATAATTTTTTTTTTTTTGCTTATTCTTTGCATCAGACTCTATACTTCGATTCACTTTTAATGAAATCATGGTAGAGATGTCTACCTTTTCCTTCTTTTTTTTGTCTCTTATTCTACGATTTTGTTCATGTTTGTTTGTTTTTGAGCTTGTTAATTTATGTCTGGATGTGTAGTCGTGACAGTAGTAATGATTGTTTAAATGGCTAAGAAAGGTTTTGTCACAACAAAATGCTGGGTTTGGTCCAGCTATGATCAAGAGAATATAATGGAAAAATAGAACAGTCTGGTTGACCATTCTTGTGCATATTGCAATCACATTTAGCTGTTAAAAGACATGCATATGATGAATTAGCCTAGCGATGTGACTTCTCACGAGCACATTGTTACACATGCCCATTGATTTTCCTTATCTGAAATTGTGATGGACTGATGACCATTTATGAAAGATTCTAATCATGATCTGGAGGCTTGTTCAGAATATTATGAGATGCCTTCTCTTTTAGGACATCATAGAAAGTCCTTTGGGACTAAACATGATGTATATTAACAATATCACCAAGAAGATTCTTTCTTAGGAGTAAACATGATCTATGTATTCAGGCCTCATCAGTACCATAATGTGGAGATACATAAATGCAAAATTGATATGGTTAGTACATTGTCAAAATTTTGATTTCGCCAAACCTTGTAAATCCTAATCTTCTAGACATTGTACTGTTTCATTTGTGGAAGTGTCGTCTCTCCTTGGCCCGTTCATTCTCCCGGTGGAAATCTCGTTAGAGTTCCCCAGGTGGGTGTCGATGAAGGTTTGTCTGAGGAAGCCGGGGTTCGAACCAGTATTGCAGTTTGATTGCAAAGTCTCGGGAAAGTCGGGATTTGCTGTTTGGAGAGCTTTGTGTCGCCCTTCACCGGGTCGGGTGGGCATTTCGGATTACAGAGGCCTTGTTTTCAGGTTAGGAACTGTTTTTTAAAAGTTTATTGAATGTGGTGTTCTTTCTGTGATGTTCTTTTATTGAATTCGAAGGAAGAGGAGGTGAAATTTGGTTGTGGGTTAGGAAAGGTTAGATGCCATATTAGAGAAATCACTAATGTGGATGAGTTGGGATGAATGAAATAGGTCAGAAATCAGATTGAATATTTATTAGAGGTAGTGTTTTAAGGTCGCAATATTGAATTCGAACCATTATGATCATGTGTGTGTGTGTGTCAGTGTGTGTTAGAGAGAAAGAAAGGGAGGGAGGGGATTTTCTTTTCCTTTTGAACAAATCATGAGAGAGATTATTTCACACATCAATTCCAGTTTATTGATGGACTTCAAGAATAATCTTCACAAAGTAGGATTCACTTTCTCGTGTAAAAAAAAATTCTCCATGTGGGCTTTGATGGAGTCCTCGTGTGTTATTTTTGGAGGTTCATTGTTTTTTTTCTTTTTATTTAGAGCGTTGTTACACTCAAGACTTTTTTGCACTCCCATATGCCTTGTTGGCCCCCTCAACTCACTGTAACGAGGTATATACCTCAAGAAAGCATGCATGTAATTTTTTATTTTTTGGAGTTGCAAGTTAGAAATATGATTTTTTTATTGTAGACATAAAGTTTCTTTATTTATTGATTTTGTGGGTCCGAAGTTTAAATGAATATAAAGATGCATTCCATACATTTTTTTCAACATATTGTATCATTAAATTTTCTAACTTGTTTTTCAGCTTCTTCTTTTTTCTCTGACCTTTTTTCAGAAAATAAAAATTACAAATTAATGTGCAGCCGCATTTGCGATTTTACCTGGCTAATTTTTTTTGAAAAGCAGTCTTGCTTCCATTTTTTCATCTGACTGTTATTCTACATGAGACGGCTAGATTGTATTGTTTGTTGGTGAGTCGAGCAGGGGTGGGTGCGAAATGGGGTAAATGAAAAAATGTTTTGAATTTTGAAAGAGATGGTTTCATGTGTTGCTAATTTGATGACAAAAGGCAGCTAGTAAGGTCATGTCGTTGGTAGGATTGATAAAATGGAGTAGGGATTTGTGAGTGGTTTTGGTACGTGACCCAAGAGTGACCAGACATTGTAAGAAGCTATTATTGGTAGGCATTAAAACCAGATATGTTGTGAGTTACATTTAACAAATATTATATGAACTATTTGATTCATTTAAATAAAAACCGTTATATTACATAAATGTAACATAACAGTTAAATTTACCGAAATGTTTTACATTCTATGCAATTTACTTGTGTGTGACATAAATGTAACAAATATAAATTAATACATATATGCGGTTGACTGTTACATTTACAAATGTAACAAAAATAACACAAATTTGAAAATGATTATTCACATTGTAGCAGTGATATCAAATAAACTACCCGCATATAAAATGTAACACTATCGAGTATTACATTTAGATATCGAGACAAAAAACTAATCAAACTGTGGAAAATAACATTTAATGCATGAAATTTTTTCGTATTTAAACATTTAAAATAAAAGGCAAAACACAATTCCATTATAAATTCAATAATGTCAAATCTGATCGGAAAGACATTGAGGTGAGATTCAAATAAAAAAATCGAGTTGTAATAGCAAATCAAAATGCATCGTGGCGCCTCTGTTATTCAATGGCAATATTTAATCAATCGCTCTTTTTAATCCACTTCAATTTCTCCTAATTTTTACTCGTCACATTCACAAAAAAAAAAAAAAAAAAAAAAAACACACCAAAGCTATAGCTACAACAACAAGAACAACTATATCTCTCTTTGCGTTGGAGATGTCGTCAAAAAATTAGGAGTAGTGAAGGATCGTCGGGTGGGGAGGGATCCGAGAACCGATCAGTGGAGATTGCCGTCACCCGCGGTTGCATGATTTTCATAATCGATTAACGGTGAAGAAATATCGGTTTTTCAGAATTAAATGATATTTCACGATCATAGAGATACATGTTGAAGTAATTATTAATTAAATGGTATAATGGATAATGTATTACTGCCACCTCATGGAGCCTGTGATATTGGGGCCTGAGAATCATTTTTCTATTAAATTTAATCAAATATTTTAATTAATTCATTCCTTTTTTAACATAATTTTTAGTTTTAGATTTTAATTTTCATGCGTTAAATGATAACAAAATAATTTTTATGATAAAACTAATTATTATTAAAAAAATCTCTATGGTAAGATATTATTTATCATCATTAAAAAAAATCTCTATGTGGGAAGATAATATTAATTATTACATAATAAGAATTATTTTGTGTTTTTTGCATATATACCATTGAAAAACATGATATTTTTTTTACCATTTAAAATATTCTATTTATTTATATACCATTATAATGTTAATTAATGAGTAAATGTGCCATTCCATCATCTTTTAAAATAAAAAAAGCTAATTTTCTAACAAATAATTAAAAATGAAAAAAAGAACTTTGTCATGATATCTTCCAAAATGTAAATAATTGATTTTTTGTTCTTTCTCCCCTTCATTCCTTTTTGCATGAATGAAGAGTTAAGTTCATTTGGATATGAGTTTAAGCAGATTCTGCGTTTAAAAAATAAAAATTCTTATTAAAATCGTATCTAAACACATTTTTAGCTTTAGCTTTTAAAATCACCACATTTCCTTTTTAGGCCAAAAAATCTTGCGGTTGAAAATCTAATAAAGCATTGCTTTTCAAAAGCTGAGTTTGAAATACAAGATTTTAAGAATCTTAACATTTCAACCTCACATCCAAACGTAGCCTTGGTGTTTTTTTTACTCCATCAAATATGGTGGATTTCATCATTCTTCAATAACAATAATTAAAATGGTACCTTAATATATATAAGATCAATTGACTTCATGTAATTTTTTGCCATATTTTGAATGATTGGGACATGTTTTTCTTTTTCCACTCCATATTATAATGTGTTTTTCCTTTTCTTAGACTCTTGGATTGTGTGCCTACATGAGTTGGGAGTCCCTGCAAGAAGTTGATGCATAAATATTTCTTTCATAATTTCTTTTTGGTGGTGAGAGTTTCTCTTTAATGTTTCATGCTTGAAGCATTCTATGATATTTGCATATCTTCCTTTACATGTGAAACCAACTAAATTTTGTGAAGGGAGAGATCCTTATGAACCCCTACAAACATATGAAAAATCCATTTAACCTCTTGAATTCTCTCTAAATCCAAAAAAACTCCCTGTAAATATACACAAAATGCAAAATCAACCCCCTGAGTAAATTAACCCTAACAGAATCAGAATATTGAGAAAATATTCTGTTATCTGGATGTTTGAATTACAAAATAATGCTATTAAGTCCTTGTATTTATGGAAAAAAGCAAATACTCTAGTTAATTACATTTATACCCTTCCCTTTTATAAACATATTTTCTTTTTCTTCACTGCTCTCCACCTATTAAATGGTGAGGTTCTTCTTCTTATGCAATTGATGTGTTTGATAAAATACATGAACCAATCTTCTTCTTATATATATATATATATGAACCAATCTTTATATATATATATATATATATATATATATATATATATATATGACTCGTGATATCCTGCGGTCGTGCGGTCGCGATCACGGGCCGTCGATCACGGGTCCATCGCATCGGACGGTCGGGTGCGATTCACGTCGACCGTTGGATGCGATGGACCCGCGATCGGACGGCCCGCGATCGCGATCGCACGACCGCATATTATCGGTTTACTATATATATATAGACTCGTGATATCCTGCGGTCGTGCGATCGGTGCGGTCGCGATCACGGGCTGTCGATCACGGATCCATCGCATCGGACGGTCGGGTGCGATTCACGTCGACCGTTGGATGCGATGGACCCCGATCGCGATCGCGACCGCATGACCGCATATTATCGGTTTACTATATATATATATATATATATATATATATATATATTATGCATACAATCATATTAAGTGTTTTCTAAATGTTGGAATTGGTATGGAGTGGCTGAGATTGCATGGAACCTGTGTGGAGTGGCAGGAATTGGAAAAGATGACCCCTACCCAAGCAACGAAGGCACTGATCAAAACTCTCTACACTTGGATATCTAGGAGGCTCTTTGCACGCTCGGACAAGATGATCCCCAGCCAAGCAACGAAAAGCACCAGAGCTAGAACGTCTGCCTCCCCATCCCCTCTTTCCCCGATTGTTTCTTTACGCGTCCGACTCGCGTTCACCTGACACCGTCCACTCGCCAGTGTCACGTTCGATCTTTCCGTAGCCATATCCAGGGAGATGCGGTTGAGGGCCTTGACGGTGGTGGCATCGAAGAGGGGGTTATCTCTACTAACCTATCTGAATGTTCATAAACTAGAGATCTTTTCTTTAATAAATATCAATCTTTGGAGGATCTAAAAATAATCAACCTTAGTGAAACTACATCCCACATGAAATTGTTACCTGACTTTTATGTTACAATAACTGTCTTTTCTGGATGCAATTTCTATATATTTTTGTTTCGATAAAGTCTTTGTGTGTTTGTTTTTTTTTTTCCGCATAAAAAAAAAGTGTAAAAAAAAATAGACATGTGACCAACTCCTAACTATCAAAGTCTAGATCTTGAAAAGTATATATTCTACATATATTTCAAGGTCCATGAAGCCTTGATAAGATGTCAAGGAACCACTCATGTGAGAAGATTTTTTTTTTCTGTTTGGATGAATTCTTTAATTTTATGGAAACACTGATGATGAATTAAATGATTAAATGAACCATCATTTTAACATGCATTTTTGATGTACATGTTTCAACCAAACGGGACCTTATAATGTAGCGAAAAACTATAGAAAATATCTAACAAGCCTTGAGATCCCTAAACAAATTCACAATTCTTAAAAGAGAAGAAACTCAAAATTTTATTAATGAAAAACTAAAAACCCTATATGACAAGTCTCCCATTATATATACTAAATAACATAAATTAAAAATTATCAAAAATAGTAAAAATGGAAGTTTGTTATAATTAAATCTATGAGATATCTCATATAAAAATTGAAAAGATGTCTCAAATATAAAGACAGTTTTTATGATAAAGATATATCAAATATAAAAATTATTAAAAATTATAAATTTGCTATTTTAAGGGCTTAAAATAGTAAAAATTGAAAAATGAGCGCGCATAGTGGCGTATGGACTACTTTTGAAGATCTCATCAATTTCTAGTTCCAGAAATTTCATGCGATTTCAAGATCAGGGCGCCCTTGATTTCTACTAACTGGTTCATCCCTCCAAGAATGCTTCTGCTAACTGGTTCATCCCTCCAAGAATGCTTCTGCTAACTGGTTCATCCCTCCAAGAATGCTTCTGCCACTTCTGCATTACCTTGAAACGTATGGTATGATACTGAGTGACAACTTTATATAAAATGAATCCATTAATTGACTGGTAAGATAAAGAAATCATTCCAGCTAATCATCACATGATCCAATGCCAATGCCACCGACACTACTTTTCACCTTATTAAAACTATCATTCACAATAAATAAATAAAAAGACCTCCCATTTCCCACTAATCTACAACAGTGCCCTATCTGAGAAAAGATTACATTTATTAATTAATAGTACTTTGGATGAACAGCTAATGTCATTTTAATGATATAACTTTAGAAATACTAGAATTCTAATATTATATCAGGACCTTATACGGTTTCTAAGATGACTCATTTGATTATTAAGTTAAATATGACATATATAAGTTAACATGCATGTATCTGTGTGATGTTGATTTTTCAAACTAAATGCTATCAATGAAATACATGCATTAAAAATATTAAAATTTAAATCAGAATAAATTGATCTAATGCAGCATACATTAACAAACATGAAAAACTGAAAAAGTGACTGCAAGAATGATCATGTGTAACCAGCACCTGCAGTGTTTAAAGTATAACAAACAAGGGGCATTCTAGTAGTATGTATCAAAATGGGGTCTGTTTATTGATCATGCACATCACTTTTCCTTCAACATAAAAGAGAAACACCTGTCATAACCAACAGATCCACTACCTCTCAAAGTTTCCAAAATACAGACCTCCCTCATCACACCCAAAAAGAAGAAGAAGAAAAAGAGTAAAGATGGGAGGCCATTGTTGCAGGAGTGAGCATCTATTGATGTTCTCCTCAATGGGTAGCTTGCTTTTGCTTTGGCTCTCCATGTTCTCAATTTCAGGGGTTGAGGCATACAAGAACTACACAGTTGGGGACAAACTTGGTTGGTTTGATGGTCTTCAAGACACCAGAAATCAACTACCAAAAATGGGTTGATGGCAAGAACTTCAGCTTGGGTGATTTCCTCAGTGAGTTTCTATTCCAATATCCTCTTCTTTTTTTAAAAAAAAATGTACAGGTTTCATGGTTCCTCTTACAATGTTTTTGAGCAATTTCACAACCATATATGTACAGAAAGAATTTCTTTTTATGGTTTCTTGGAGAGAAGTGGATGATCATATTTTAGTGAAAGCTAGTTATCATGGGTTTATGATTTTTTTTAATATTAATTATGATATATGGCTTTTCATGATGCTTTAAATTTCATTTTTTTGGTTTTTCTAAATTATGTGGTTATTGTATAAATTATCATATATGATAGTTAGGCACACAATGATGTTAGTTTTGAAAATCAGATGGATGAAAAATGTCTGATATTTAATGAGGATTATCTTTGATTAAAAAAAAATTGCCTCTGCTTTTTTACACACACAAAGTTTAGATACAATTTCAGTCACTGTGATTTACTGATTTGATGTAGATTTTTTTCTTCAAAAAAATTTCTTTCTTAAATATCTAATTTTAACTTTTGATAATCAGGTTCAAATAATTACATTTAGCGCATGTTAACTATGCTGCAAATTAATTTCTCTATTTTTTTGTGCCCATTTTAAATTCTAATCAACGGTCACAATCATTCTGTCAAAATTAAATGGAGCTAAATATTGCTCACAAAATTCACAAATTGTATATATCCCTTGTATTACAATATTTAAGGAGTCAAAATTATAATAAAACCATACATGTTAATCTTTTTTTTATTTATTTCAAATCTAATTCAGTGTTGTATATCACTAAAGTATGTTATGAATGCAAAGTTTAATTTTTTATACTAATTGTCATTCATATTATTTATATCTACATAATTAAATATGTGATTGTTTTTATATTGTCTGAGAAAGATAAGCGTATCACATGCATAGTCGGCCTTTCGAAGAACACCCGCCACCAAACAATAACAGCTGTCCGATCAAGACGTTGTGGTCCCCATAACCGTTGAAACGGTGGATCCGTGACATGACCCCTACTACACCTATAGCTTACCTAATCTTTTTCTATACATGTATCAAATACACATATTAATTACATGTTTAACTATATAAATAATTACATTTTTAATTTTAAAATTGATTTGATTAACATAGTATAAAAAAATATTTATGGAATATTACATCATTTAAAAACCCATTCCTTTTAATATACAGGATAATGAATTTGTATATAATGTGATATATATTTTTTATATTATAATAATAAGAACATATAAAAAATCTTTAATTTTAAATTATTAAAACTTCAATATATTGGTATGATGAACTTAAATCTGATTTATATAAATTTGATTTAAAATCTTAAATTTTGAAATAAATAAGATATGAATAATTGTTGAATTTATGAGAAGTCAAAAATGAAAATAAAAATTTGAGTCACTTTTCCTTTTCTAAGTAATAGAAAAATGTTATTATGATTCAATTTTTTTATAAAAAAAATAACTATCCAACGAGATACATAATTTTTATTTTCAAGAAAAAAGTACTTACTTGAAAATCTAATAATGCACATATTTTTAAATTTTTCATAATAAAATTTACACTATATGCTTCACGAATGAAGTGCTATTTTACTTTTTTTTTTGCTAAAAATACTCTTTAATTAAAAAGAAAATAAAATACATACTCGTATAAATTAAATTTATAAATATTTTTATATTTGTTTCAATAAAACATGCATTATATTAAATTTGATATACTGTATTAGTGAGAGACTGATTCTCATGCAGTCTTCAACACGGACAAGAACCACAGCGTGATCCAGACCTACAACCAGACAACCTACAAAGAATGCGACTACTACGACGCTACCGATGCCACCACCGAGTGGTCCACCGCCCAGCCCGCCGTCGACAACACCCCCGTCACTGTCGCCGTCCCCCTCCTCAAGGAGGGGACCACCTACTTCTTCTCCGGCAACTACGACGGTGAGCAGTGCCAGCACGGCCAACACTTCGAGATCGACGTGTCACACGGCGCCGGCCTCCCGCCGGACCTGAAGAGCCAGTACTCCTCCTCCGGTGGCGGCGACTCGCCCGGGCCGAGTGTGAGTACTCCCGGTGCGGATGATCAGTCGACGCCGGATACGGTGATACCGTCGAATTTCAACGAGCCGACGGACAATGGGAAGGCGAAGGAGGCGTCGACGTCGGCGGCGGTGGTTGGGGGTGGTGGGGGTTTGGGTCCGGTGGGGGTGGCGTTGGTTGTGGGGTGGGCTTGGATGTTTTGGTGAGTTTTGTGACTCACTGAGTTGAGGGTTTTATGTTGCTTTTGTTTGAATTTATTGCATATTTGTGATTTTTTTATATAAAGAAAATGATATGAATAGAAGATATAAATGATGTATTTTTATGTAGATAATTTGGAGTTTCGATTTATTATAAGCATGATTTATAAAAATTTCATTGTGTTGTGGAATTTGTTATGGCTAAGAAACGGTTTTCCCAAATCATCACACAAATCAGTGTATAATATATTATAAGAAGAAGGTTTTTATTATACAAATAAATGAAACAAGAGTGCAAAGGGTCATAATACGTGATTAAAAAATTGATTTAAAAGGGCGACAAGCGAAGGGAGTGATGGATGGAGGACCTCCTCCAAGTCTTTCCTTTTCCATTTGTTCTTTCTCTTCCCCCCCCCCCCCCCCCCCCTCCTCCCATCCCCACCAACCAAAATTACCTATGGTGGGGATTCAACATATAGTTATTTTTAACATATTATTAAGACTTCAAATTTTTAAAAATCTTGAACAAGACTTTATGCACGAATATAAAAATATCACATTTATAATGAAAAAAAAAAATCCATGCTTATGTGTCAACGTTGACTGAGTCAAGATTACTATTTTAATAAAATTGAGACAAAAGTAAGGTTCAATAAAAAAAAATTGGATAAATTTTGAAATTTGCCATTAACTAATATGACAAAAAGGTCAAGGAAACACTAAGCCATATATTTTCATATTCATCTAGTGAGGTATAAGTGCCTCTCCGTAATTAATAATTTAATACCCATAATGTAGTAGTAGTGTCTCTCATTAATTAATTAATTAAGTTTACTTTCTTCAAATATTGCTCATACTTCACGTTCCTTCGAGGAGGAGGACGCATATGGAAATAAAGTTCTATTGATTTTATGGGCTGTAATTTGGAAGTAAATTTTGTTTTTCTTGTTTGTACGAAGGTTATTCAAAAAAACATAGGAGAAAACTAGAAATGTATTATGGAAATATAAGTATTATTAGATGAAATATGTTATTTAAAAAAAACTGCAAATATAGTCAAGTCTATTGGACTGTAAAAATAGTAGATATAATATAACATTATAATATTGATTTATGCAAAACTGAAAAGCTGTATCAACTAATTTGAGACTTTGGGGCATTTATTTCCACCCCGTCTGTTATTCAACTCACCCCCAAAAATTAAATTTTTTTTTTTAATAGAGCCCAATGATACATCAACCCAATTACAGTTCATACTGGTTTTTTTTTTTAAAAAAATCATATACTCTCTAAATAAAATGCATGCTGTTATATGAAATGAAGTATATACTGAAATAATTAGTATATTTTTTCAAGTAAAAAAAAAAATAAAAAATTTACGCAATATATTATGATAGAACCCCATACACTATGATAGCGCAGTATATACTATGTTATCATAGCACATGTGACTGTAAAACGGACTGCGTGCATCAGCGCTTTTCATTAAATCACTCCTCCCTTGACTTCTTCTCCAATCCCAAACCCTCCTTCCCCCACTTCGACCACAGCCTCTCCAACGGCGACGTCACGCTCGTCCTCTGCTTCGCCCTCCTCTTAATCAGCGTGGTGATCGCCGCCCCCGCCTCCCCGATCTGTACGGATTCCAAGATCGCCTGCCTCATCCACCTCGAAAACCCCAAAATCGTTGTCATCGCGTCAACCACTGCACGCAAAGCTCCTCGAGCCGCTCCGTCGCGCAGCCATGCTCATTGACTTAAACTGGTTCTGGTCCCTAATTTTGATACATGGTAGATCGTCCATCGTCGAAGCTGAGATGATGACAACGACGCGGTAGTCGGTTCCAACGGTGATTTAGTTCTCTTCAGGGATTAGAGGAGGAGAGGAGAGGAGGTTCGGGGGGACGTCGGTGATGAGGGAGTGGTCGGAGAGGAGGTCTGGGGGGATCCTCTGGTCACGGTAGGCGAGAAGGGGAGAGACTCAGTTGTGCGGCGAGGGAGGAGATAGTAATGGTGGTGGTTTTGGTGAAGTGGTATCCACATGGACTCCGCCATGACCCAAGGAGGAGAGAGGCTTGAAGAAGACTAGGGGTGGGTATGGTTCTATTAAAAAAAATCAATTTTTAATTTTTATTGGTGGGTTGAATATCTAATTAGGTGGAAGTAAAACTCTCCTTTTAATTTTGGTCATATCTAATAATACATATAAATTTTTTTTTATAAAAATGATATGTCCATGTGCACAACTTTGATTGCATCTTTTATTGTTTTTTAAATATATATTCACCTATTAAAATACTTATAAACAAAAAAATGATTTATATAATTAAATAAGCTTACACATTTTTTATAGAAAAAATTAGAAAAATTAAATGATATATGTTTATAATACACAACAATGTATAAGCTGTTGGTAGATCATTTTTGGGTTGCAGGCGAGGTGGAAAGATGCACTGTCTTAGACAGATGACTAGGGTTCAATCTAGGTCCGACCCCATTTGAAGAGTTTGTATTGGTTACATACCTTGTGTTTAGTAATGTTTAAGTAGTGTTTATATCTGGCCTTATTACGGAAAAAAAAATTTCTTATCCCAATGGAGAAACTGTACTCATATAAGAGCATCTCCAATCTTAGACTCATATCACAAAAATCTCTCCATTCGGACCCAAACCCGGGTAAAAAAATTACTCAAATTAGGGGCATTAAAGGAAATTGTTAGATTTAATCATTTTTACAGTTAAAAATTAAAACAATATAATTTTTTATTTTTTAAAATAGTAAATATTTTTAAATGAGATATATAATTTTATAAAAGCGTATATCACTCTATTTAAAGTTAAATGAATATATTTTTAATAAATATAATTTTTTTAATAAGACATATAAATCTAGGTATGTACAGATGTATGTATGAGTTTTATTGAATTTTCGATAAGATATATAGAAATAACTAAAAAACAATACGAGTCCAAAACTTCCATTTTCTTGCCGTGAAACCCAAGTAAAAATTAGTCCTCCCGGACCCCCCCCCCCCCCCTTCTGTGTCTGTCTCCCGAGCCCTTCTCTCTCGCAACCATTTGTTTCCCGACCGAACGCGAGAGTTGAAAGAAAACCATGGCGGAACCCTCACAATCAACCGCCGAAATCCGAACGGACGACGCGGAGAGGGAAGAGATGCTTGATCGGATGCTGACCCGCCTCGCCCTCGCCGACGACTCCAATCTGCAGCAGCTGCTGACGTCTCTCCTCCCCTACACCATCTCCTCCATTTCCTCCTCCTCTCCTTCCATCCGAATTCGGTACTCTCTCTCTCTCTCTCTAACTCTATTGATCGAGATTCTGTATGAGCTAGGTTTTCAAGTCGTGGATGCATTTTTGGGTTGCCGGTTGCCTATATAAATCGCCTCGAATTGGATTTTGTATTGCGTGTTCATGTGAGTCATTGTTTGGGAGATTCTGAAATTGTCACAGTTAGAGTTTGATTTTGATCGTGACGAGATGAGAACAGCATGCGGGAAACAAAGAGAAGGCACATGGATATGATTGAACTGATTCTTTAAGGGTTCACAAATCACAACAAGGCATCAAATTATCATGAGATTCTGTCAAATTTATTATGCAGTGCTAGTAAACTAATTTATTTTTGGGGGACATTGATTATTAGATGTGGTAAGGTCAATAGGAGTCCAAGGGCCAGTTTAGTGTTCATTGTCTTTTTCATTCATTCTCGCGGCCATTCCTGGACATCCCAGGTAAAATTTTGTTCATTCCTCCTTCCCACAGAATCTATCAGACTTGGATTCTTGGAGAATGAGGCAAGTGATACACCTTTAACATATTAAAAAAAAAGAGAAGAAAGTAATGAAGGAAAGTTATATGTGAAACACCAATGGAAAGAGATGCCACCCATGTAGGAGGTGTGGATAAATCAGTGAGTCCATCCTATCCAATTTCGTCCACTATAAGGTCGTAACCTTTCAACAGCTTTTGTAACCACTGGTATTCTTTTTGGGTTTTTTGGATCATCCTCTTGGATCTAAGTCTTTCTCCTCACCAGTGTGTTATATGGACTATACTCCACCACTTCATCTTCTATTTTGTTATTGTCATATTTCTACTAAATTATTCATCGATAAGTATATCCTTCGCAGACTTGTGACATCTTTCTTGCCATTCTTCTATTGGCTACCCTACCGTGCAATGCTCATGAAGTTGCCTGTAACGTTTGCTCCGGATGCTCTGGCCCTGTGGATTGTCCAGTCTCTAATAAACCTTACACGCCCCTCTAAACATTATCAAAATATGGCATCACGCTACCTGTATTTTGTTCAATCAGGGGTATAGCTCCAAGAATTGGGGGTGGACATAGCCCAAACCTCGTAAAATAAAAGTAAAAAGGAATGATGGGAGATATTTTCACAAGCATAAAAAACACACCCCCCTCCATCAGTTACATAGTTTCTACCTCTTTCATAATATAGCATCAGAGTCTCTGAGAAATTATGATTTACGTGGTAGTGAGACAATGTTATTTCTTGGATTACTGATAGTAAGATGCCAAGTTTTTGAAGGTCATTTGTGTGTGTATTGAGATATTAGGCTGCCCTTGTAGCTCTGCACTAATTTATCTTGCGGTCTCAACAGGTCATGGAAATCCTCACTCACGTGAACAAGCGTGTGAAACACCAACCAGAGATTGGATTGCCTTTCACTGAATTGTGGAAGATCTATTCTGAAGCAAATGCAGCTCCAATAGTTAGGAATTTCTGTATGGTATATATCGAGATGGCATTTGAGCGCATGCTGGCAGAGGTCAATCTATATTATTCCATTAATTTGAATAAGATTGGTGCTTTATGTTGATGCATTTCATACATTAACAAAATAACTGAATTCTTCAGGACAAGATGACTCTGGCACCTGATCTTGTTGTGAAAGTTTCGGAGCTTCCACTTAAACATCAAGATATTGTTTTGAGGATAGTTGCTAAGGTATGGTTCCATTGACCTTCTTTATATGGATGCTAGGCTCCTGTCATCAATGAGGCGAGCAGTGGCCTCGTCTTTGCTAGTGCCTTCACTCCCCTATCACTGTTTGAGACAAGCATAATTGATCCTTTTGTCATTTAGTTGATGGTCTGTCACAAATGTGCACCTTGGAATGCTCAGTTACTTTCTCTGGTGGTTTGTCTAATTTTGTTGAAATTGACTATTGATGTATTAATGCAGCATCTCTTTCAATTTACTGAACTTGTTATCATGCCTCACTGACCCTTGTAGTCATTATGCCATATTTATATGGCTGCTCTTTTTTTCTTAGTAATTCATATTTGTTTATTTTGCATTGTTAGGTGATTGGTGACTGCCATTCAATTCAAATTGCTGAAAATATTGCTAGAAAGTACAAAGCAATAGGCTTTGGTAGGGATAGACAATTATTCATTGAATTTTGCCTCCATATGATCTTGTACCAACCACCATCTCAAAGGTCTGATATTTAAACTCAGTGAGATTGTACTATTTTGTTGCTAAATATACATTTTGAATAATCTTACTCAGTAACTCCATCCATGCATTGTTTTGTAGTTCAGAATGTCCAGCGGGACTTTCAGTTGCTCAATCTGATCGTGTTACTGGAAAGCTGCCACTGAAAAGCGAGTTTTTGTTAGCTAGAAAAGTGAGTTCATCATTTGATATTCTTGATTGTTTGTGTGATCCACATTTATATTTGTCTGGTGTGGAAAACACACTTCAATGTTGTTGTCCTTGATTTTTTTTTCCGCTTCAATTTAATAGATGGGGATATTGAATGTCATTGAAGCTATGGATCTGGCTCCTGAGCTTGTATATCCACTCTATATAGCTGCTTGCTCAGACAGGTAAGTTGTGGTTTGATCACATTATGCAACTTCATATTTTTTTGTCAACTCAAAACTGGTGACAATTTGTTCTTTGCTGGCTGTTTATTCAAGCCAAGAGTCTGTTGTGAAGAGAGGAGAGGAGCTTTTAAAGCGGAAGGCTGCTGGTGTCAACTTAGAAGACTCAGACTTAATAGGCAGACTGTTTTTTCTATTCAATGGTATACAATATATGTTTAGCTGCAAGATGATCTGTAGATGTTCTGTCTGGAAATGAATTCTTATAAATGATTGATTCGATTTGTTTAATAAACAATATCTGTTGAATTTCAAAGTTAATTGAAATCTTTGGATAACAGCTTGTTGCAATATCAAAGTTAATTGAAGATTCAAGATTTAGGGTTTGCTAAAATTGACAGGAAAATTAATGAAAACATGACAGAATATTTAAGGTAGATTGAGGGAAGTGTAATGTGATACATGCTTTTATGTATTAGTCCTTATCAAGCTTTGCTTCACCTGTTATCTGCTTCACACAGCGTGTCAAGATCCAGATAGATGTGTAATGACAGAAGGAAGGAAATTTGAAGGAGAAGGGATGCAAATACATAATGTAAAACTGAATTTTAGGTTTGTGCAGGAGGAAAACATGTATAGATATCCAAATTTTGATCTAGAGATATAGATATCTTTTCTTTGAATTTGATGTCATGAAGTTGCATGTTTATACAAATGATCATATCATAATCTGAGCATCCGGGTCCTGGCTATAAATTTGAAGTAGATGAAATGTGGATTGTCATTTATGAAGGATGGAGTTCTGTTTAACCGTGTGTTTGTGCATTATAGTTCACATTATATTATAGTTTGGCGCACAAATGCATAAAAATGTACATGTGGAGTTTAGCTGAGCATTCTTTGTTACTATATAGAATGGATATGCGTACACATAGACAACACGTTTCTAGGTGTACATGGATTGAAATTTCATTGTCAGCCTTTTGTGGTTATATCATTAATCTTAATTTTTTACAGGGACTGTAGGAACCCCAAATGTCGCGCAAGAATTAAAAGTCTCTCCTGGAAGCCCTGCATTGAGAGCCCGACTGATGTCGGTCTTTTGTCGGTCTATCATTGCAGCAAACTCTTTTCCCTCAACATTGCAATGCATCTTTGGGTGCTTTTATGGTAAATATTATAAATGAGTATCATATATAGATGTACCTTGTTTGTACTTTGTCTTTAATCAGTGTTGCTTTTTATTCCATAATGATTATGTTCTTTTTCTTCCTTTTTCCCTTCTCATCTTTTCTATTTTTCGTGAACAAATATCTAAAGCTTAGATTCCATATATATTTGAACTTCCTCCATATTCTTTAAATTATAAATTTCACAGGAAATGGCACCACATCACGGTTGAAGCAGTTGGGGATGGAATTCACTGTCTGGGTATTTAAACATGTAAGATTTGTTGGAACTGTTTTACACAATATTTTGGTATTTTCCCCTTTCTTCTATTGGTCCATATATTTCAGTATCCAATATCCTAATGAGAAAACATGATCTGATATTATTTCAAAATATCTCCATAAGTTGTTTTTGCTATCCTTTGATAAAACAATCATTTTCTTTCTATTATATGAATTGTAGAATCCCTATAAAAATTTGGGGCTGTGTTCAGTGATTTTTTTTGGGAGGGGGGAGTAGGGTGGGCGATGTGCCCTGACATGAATAGCTGATGTGTCTTCTTACTGTCTTATATAGGGACTTTCCTAGTCTAGGCGAGTTGAAGAGTTGTTTCTGAACATGTGAGTTTAAATTATATATAACCAATAAAGTCCCTAAACCTCCAAAATGGTCTTCACCTGGGGACTCCATGTTAGTCCCTCTGCTATCCCATTTTGGCGACCTAAGATCATGACACCAGTCATATGGGTTTGATGTCACGTAGATGGCTGTTCTCTCTCTCTCTCTGTCAAAAATAAAATAAAATGGAGCTTCATATTATAGAAATGTTGCCCCTTGAACAAGAGGAGATGAGCGATCTCTAAATGAAAAAAAGGCCAAAAAAAAGATAAATCAAAAGAGGAGGATAGCCCTGCCTCTACAACTACAACCCATGGAAGAGTTCCTCGATCACCGAAGGTTTGACCTCTCTCCGATTAGGAAAGAAGCCCTAGACTATAGAAGACCCACAATTATGGCCCATATGTTTTCAATATACACTCTTCTCTTTTGGAATAGTCACTCATTCCTGGCAAGCCGTAGAATCTTTTCAATAGACACCAACATGCCGCATGTGGGATAGCCCCAAAGAGTTTTTATTTTTTTATTTTTTAATTACAATTTTTATCACCTTCTTGAATCTTTGCCAGCTCCACATGTCTTCAGCACTCGACAAGTTGCATCCTGTTCCAAAGGAACAACCAACCATAGACCAAACCTTGATTCTTAATTGGCACGCAAACAGGAGGAAGATGACTGTTTATAAAACTGCATCCAACTTTTCTGTAGCCATTTCTATTTTTTTGGGTGATATACTCCATAAACAACTCCATCTTTATGGGGTAAGGTTTATAAAATGAAACTAGATCCAAACAATCAAATTTTAAATCTAAATTTATCATGAGCATTCAGACCCTTCTAACATGGTCAATGGTAATATTAGGTGGAAGAAGGAATAACTTGATGCATGGAACTGTGATCTTTGTACATGCATAACTTCTAGAACTTTCTAAATGGGGTGACATATACTAATATGACTGCTCAATGTGCTCTAAGGAGACTACACTTCTTTCCTTATGTTTTGTTAACATAATTATCGATACTTATACTTCAACATGATACATTCATCGCCTGTGGCAAACTAATAGGATTGCAAGATTCTGGACCACCTTTTTAATTATCCAAAATCTTGATTATCATTTTACTCAATATCATAGTCGTGGCACAATTTTTGTTTCCCATTTTGTGTATTCTCATCACCATCTTCTGATAAACCCTATGCTGAAGTTACAGATTTCTAAACAAGAGACCTTTTGCCCTTACTTTTGCTTCTTCCGGGTACAACCTTGTGTAGTGAGCTTGTAGCCATCCTTCTTGAAGTTCCTTCAGATTTTGTTTCACTATATTCACAATCTTTCCTATCATGCGATCTAATTTTCCAGCAAATCTCTTTTTACTTTCATGGTTGATTTAAAGTTATGGTGAGAATAGAGTACTTCAGCAGCTACTGTAACTTTTTATGATTGTCTAATTCAAGTCATGATATAGGAACACAGATCCTGCAACTAATCTTGTACTTACATCTATTGGTTGCCTAAAGTTTGACTTATATTTTGCTTGATGTTTCTTTCTATTTTTACTTGTATGGATATCTAGGTATGCAGATGGTTGCTCTATTCATGTTATTCTCTTACACCCATACCTCACATGGAACTTGGAAGTTCTCATCCTAATGCGGGATGATAAATAGTTTTTGCTTAGTTTTATAAAAAAATAAGCAGATATTGCTTGTGCATCATAACAAATGCCGTTGTGGTTTCACATGGCTGTGAAGAGTTTTTTTTTTCTTTTCATTTGTCTGCCATAATGAAATGAATTATATATTTGTTTATATAATGCAGTCACGAATGGATCAGCTGAAACTCATGGGCCCTGTTATATTGAGTGGAATAGTGCGTTCTCTTGATGATTTTTTGAATTCTGGAATAGGTTAGTGTTACTTTGCCTTGTTTTTGCAATCTGCATCATTTCTCTTATTATACTCACATTTTTGTCTGTATTGATGGACACACATCCCTGTATATCCTTAAATGTTTTTATTTTTACAGATGCCAATACCAGGGACATGAGAAGTTTTGCCTTCCAAGCAATCGGTTTACTCGCTCATCGCATGCCTCAGCTCTTCAGGCATGCTTTTTGACATCATTGTTTCCATCCTTATCTTAGAATTTCCCATTATGTATAACAATATAGTAATTAAAATTGTTTGCTGGTTATTGCTCATTTTCCAGAGAAAAGATAGACATGGCTGTCCGACTGTTCAATGCTTTAAAAATGGAAGACCAATTTCTTCGCCTTACTATACAAGAATCAACTAACTCACTTGCAGTTGCTTATAAGGTAACTCAAGTATTCTGGAATTATTTTATTCTTTTTTGGGTCATGCATGTGAATGGGTCAGGACCATCTGGACAACTGTCATCTAGACCCACTTTACAACAGATAAAGTTATTTATTTATTTTAGTGACTGCTCCTTGATGAATGAAAAGTTGGCTTAATTTGACAAAGGAATTATGATGCCTAGTCCAATATTATGTTCATTGTGAAACAAGTTGAACAAGATGCTCATTATGAAAAATAAAAAAAATTCACAATGCATGGGCTGCCAATCCAGGCAATCGAGTTCCTTGTATCCTCTCATAGAAACAATATTCTTTGATGTGAAAAGTGACAAGTAGGATTAATATGGGATATGAAAACTTGGATTTTGCAATAGTAGTGAGCTTACAGCTGTGTGTATGGCCACCATAAAGCTCAATGTTATTATGTTATCGAATACAGGAACGGGCCAGTAGAATTCCATTTGATCAGCCTGTGCTTTGGATATGTATCTCCTAAACCTGTCATTTTACAATTTGTCTCAGTCTGTTATGAAAATATAACAACTTAACAAGTATTTATGAACAGAAGACATTGTCTATAATAGCTTGCTTTGAAACTTCTTTTGGGTCAAGGACATTGCCAAGAATATATTGCCTTTTGAAGCTTTTGGTTTGGAAGATGTTTTCCACTCACTGATGGGGGTAGTGGACAAGTGGTTTTTTCTAGAGAAATCCCAAAATGGATATATGTGGTTTGCTTTATTAAATGTTTTGCCTATTATACTCATGCAATTTTTGAGATGCAATTTTATATCTATTCAATATTCACCATCCCTATGTTTGGTGCTGTCACTCGAACATTTCTTTTTTCTTAAAACCCTCCTGTTGTTGCTGCTTATTGTGATGAATAAATATTGGGGTCTGACAAATAGGACGCGCCGGCGAATGTCATAAAGGATCTGGAGATGCTGCTGTCGGAACATTGCAAAGCAGTAAGCACTTCTTTCAGTTACTATATGAACTGTTTTGATTTCAGCTTTCGCTCATAATGATTACAAATTGTCTCTAGATCTTTCCTTTGTATACATGTTTTCGTTCCATGGCCCTTTTATTATTGATATTTATTGTCCATGTTTGTGGAGTAGGTTATGGGATGGTGAAAGCCTCTTGAAAATCATGTTGAATGTTTAATACAAAGTCATGTTGGGACTTCTGTAGTTATGTTATTGTGATGTTGTCTGACAGTTATATGTGAAAGAAACATTATCTCTTCAGGAAGTAAGTTTATGAAAGTTGTGTCATCTCTTGTCTCCTTTGTTTGGGGTTTTTTTTTTTTTAATTCATAAGATAATAAGATAACTCCTATATTTTTTCTCAAAAAGAAAAAAGAAGAAAATCATATCCATCAATCTAGCAAAGACTTGTTTTATAAAATGAACTAGTTTTAATTTAATTTCCATAATTTGATATCAGAATGACACACTTGTTTAAGTTGCACAAATCTGAAACAGTTTCTGATTCATTGGATAGAATCCAACTTACTGCGCCAAAATCTTTCCCATTTTACTACGATCTAAAGAAGGAAGAGGATAGAATCCAACTTACTGCTCCAAAATCTTTCCCATGTACACTTGTTTAACACCAATCTTTTCTTGATCACCAGGAACAAAGTGAGGTGCGGTTCTGTGCAGTGAGGTGGGCAACTTCTTTATTTGATTTGCAGCATTGTCCAAGCAAGTTTATTTGTATGCTTGCTGCAGCAGATTCAAAGCTCGATATCAGGTTCTTTTACGGGTGCCTAGCATTTGTTTTTAAGAATTATCATTTCCTTCCCTGACTATGTTATTTATTCAGTATTTTTCCTACTTTGATGTCCTCAATTTTGCTCTTCAACTATTTCTATAAGATACCTTATTATCTACATATGCACAATACTATCTGCAAGTACAATGTTAATTTGTATGGTGGCATACCTCAACCTGTGGTCAGACCTCTTATTGGAGACTATAGGATCACCGCATAGGCACAGAATCAGGATTCTTCTGGTTTGTTCAGTGGCTGTTCATATATGCCTGGATGACTTGCTTCTCTGTAAGCTGATTTGTTTTCAACTAGTGGGATCATGGGAGAATAACCACATGTAAATACTTTGGGGAACTGGTCTCCTTTGACAGGAGGTTTTAGATATAGAGTTCTTTATACACTGTTTTGGACATGGGTTCTTTATTTGTGATGCATAAGGGCTCTTGAATGGGTTTACTGTTAACTTCTACTCGTGGACTGCATTCACTCATTGTAGTGCTTTAGAAACTTGCAATAAACTAGTCCTCATTTTTGGTGTAGGTCAAAGTGAACTATAGATGCAGGAGAGTGACAGTAGATAGTATGAATTTTTTGGTTTTTGATCAGGTGAACTATAAAGAGTGGGGGCCAAAACAAAAAATAGGATTAGCGTTCTTAGGTTTGGTAAAATGGAAGTGGACTATAAATAGAGGGACTGTCTATAGATAGAATGCATATTTTGGGGTCACAAGTGGGATGGACAAATCAATGTGATTGATGGAATATGTGGTTTGGCATGACGAGTTGGGGGCCACAAAATTGGCATTACAATAGTAGAGATGACGACATGGTGGTCTAGTATTCATTTTTAATCTTTACTCCTTTTCATCCAATTAGTGCAGGAGAACAATACACGATGGATCTTAAGTGTAGAATTAGAAAGATGACATTTTCAATCTTGTATAGAACACACAAGATTATTTTGAATGGCTTTTCCTGTACTTGTGTATCATTACTTAAGGTGTATGTAGAATTTTTTCTTCTTCTTTCTACAGTCAGTTTTGTTGTTGAATGGAAATGAAGGGCAAGATGAAGTGCATTTAGATAGGTTTTACTTTCTTCAAGTAAGTTTGTCTTATCTGTTTTGCTGTTTTGCAGGGAAATGGCTCTTGAAAATCTTTTCCCCTCAAGAGACAAGGGACATCACTCTGTAGACAAGAATACGGACTTCAAGTATCCTAAGTTGCATGATATGCTAGATTACATTTGTAAGCAACAACCGTCGTTATTGGATTCCACTGAAAAATGGGGAGACAAGCTTCTTTTTCCATCAAAAATGTATGTTGCCATGATTAATTTTCTACTCAAGTGCTTTGAGGCAGATTTTGAGCAAGATGGAAGAACTCATGAGTTTCATTATGTGGAAACATTATGTGAGCTGCTCGAGCGTGCCATGATATTTGAAGGCTCTGTTGAACTGCATGCTACTGCATCTAAAGCATTAATTTCAATTGCATCTTGCTTACCTGAGGTTAGTCTGCTCTGTGTTTTTAGTTTCTGCCTTCTTCCTCCCCACCCCCCCCCCCCCCCCCCCCACATCATATTTTGCTTTTAGTTGGTTTACTCTTTGGGTTCTTTGTAGCTGGTAGCATCGCGCTATGCTAGGAAAATTTCTTGGGTAAGGCAACTACTAGGTCATGTGGACTCTGCAACTCGTGAATCTGCATCACGTTTACTGGGAATAACTTGCTCAACTATTTCTGCTGTGGAAGCATCTGCTCTTATTTCTGATCTTGTTTCTTCAACTAATGGGACCCAAAAGTTGAGGTTTGTATGAACTGGATTGGTGTGTTTTTTATGAGTTTTTTTCCCATAAATACTGCAATTTTCTTTTAATTTCCTGTAAAGTTGCTCATCTGTTTCTTTGTTCATTATTTTGTTTGTGGGGTTGGTACAAAATGTTCTTCAGATTCGAAAGTTATCATGGAACGCTCTCTGCTATTGGATTTGTCATTGCAGAGTGTATGAATGGACCACCAAAAGTAAATTCTCTAATCTTCAGCATATCCTCGATGATGTTTTCCTATATAAATGTGAATGGGCTTGTGTTCTAGAGCTATGTGGAACAACTTAGAAGAACTTGTTGAATCATGACAATTTTTGCTTTCCCACTCACAGCTTATTGCTGCTTTCTTTAGCTCTAGTACATCGTAGTGCCTTAATTTTGTATGCTTGACTACTTTTTGTGAATTGTAAATTCATTTGCTTTATATGTTATTCCCCCCTTTTATTCTAGTTGATGATAACTAACTAACTATAGTTACACAATGAAGTAATTCAATATATTTTGACAAAAATAATCTTATTGTCAATGGAGGCAATCTGCCATGCCACGATGATTTAACTATCCTAACTAATAGGAATGTAATGCTGTGTTTATGCTTTGGTAATTCTTTTTTTTTTTTTTTTTTGCAGTTGAAGTTAAAAAAAATACCAAATCTACATATTTTATTTAGCCCCCGTTTGGGTAACGACATAAGCTATTCTATGATAGATAACTATTTTTAGTTATTTTTTGTTTGATTATAGATTAAAGATTAAGTCATTTTTTGTTTGGTTATATTTTTAGTTATTCACGTTGAGAAATGTAATAATAAAGTTTTTTTTTTTGGTTGATAATGAAAAATGTGATGTGAATAAGGATATATAAGCTAAAAAATTTGATTTGACATGTGGGTATTCTGATTTAATAGAGCATGTGGTCCCCTTTATACAGTTGAACATATTGGGTAGAATAACACAATTCTTAGGGGTCCTGGAACATCAATATCAATTTATTCTCACCTATTATGGCATAGCTATACCCCCTTATTATTTGAAAACAAACAACTTTTTGGTCTTAATCTCCTTTATTCTTGTCTATTCCTCTCCTATTCCCCCAATCAAATGGGGGCTAAGGGTTTAGATTTAGTTGCTTAGGGTATAGTGTGTTGGCACTTGGCAGGATATTTTTTTTAATTAAAAGTACTCTTTGGGTTCGGGTTGAACCTTCATAATCTGATCCCCTAACCTGAACCCAACCCGAATTAGGTTCGGGTTTTCTTGGGTCGGGTCAGGTTGAAGTTTACAGGTAAAAAAAATCAACCAAATCTTGCACATAAGTTGGGTCGGGTTAGGTTCAACCCGCCCAAGTTGCACCCCCAAATATTTTGAATTTAATCCGTCACATATTAAATTTTTACATTGATCAAACATGGACTTGTTTATATGAAACTACGTGGGAGTTTTATTTACCACCAAATATTTGTTAATTTGGGATCAAACTTAACTTACTGGGTTTGTCATGTTGAAACCCACAGATTTCCTTTAAGCAGACATATATCACCTGCCTTATTGGTCGATGGTTTTCTGTTGGTTATCTTGGCACCATTGATACATTTTTTCAGCATTCTATCCCCCTCATTGAGCTTTTAAATGTTGATCATTTCCATTGAGAAAGGTTGTAGGTTTAGGGTGTTGGAAAAGTTGCCAAGCCTTAGGTAGCGTTTGGTAACGGGTTTGTAAATCTACGATTTGACAAAAGCTGCGAGACATATGTTTTCAATCACAGGTACTGCAAGCTTATTGGTCGATGGTTTTCTGTTGTAATGCAAAAATGCAAAATCAACCCTTCAAACCCAATGTTTTGTTTGGAAAGGAAGCTACTCAAAACCTAAAATGCCCTAACTCCCTCCACCATCACCATCCACTGTCCCTTCCCCTTCCCATCAGGTCCGACACATTTCGGACGGTCGACGGCGATCCTACACATGAGAGCACCCATCCCGGCCGTCCGATGAGGATCGTCGCCGCTGCCGTGAAGAAGAGGTGGATCGACGGTGCGACAAAGGAGATCCCTGATCCTCGGAGGTGATTGCCTTCACCCCTACCAACGCGCCGCCTTCGCCGACACCCAGCTTACCTTGATTTGGGGGTTTTCATTTGTGTGAATTGAGAGACGAGAGAGAGGCATGTGCGAGAGGGAGAGGGGAGAGAGAGAGAGGGAGGGGGGAGAGAGAGAGAGAGAGGGCTTCATTTGTGCGATGTAGATGTGAGAGAGACGTGCGGCGCCTGTTTTTGAGGAGAGAGAGAGGACATATTTTGGGGTGATTGGTATTTATATGTTTGAAATTTTGGTGAAAGGAGATGGGTATACTATCATTTCACCTCACAATTTTTGGGGTTTCGATCCAGCGATTCATGGAAGCCATTAGGGAGCTTTTCAAAACCGGGTTTTTGGGGGAAATTTAACACAATACGGTGGGGCTGGTTTTGAAAACTCGAGGAAAAAATGTTGTTTGGTTTGCATTTAAACCCAACTGGATTTCAAATCAAACCGCGCCCCTGAACCTTGATACCAAAACTGCCTTAATCTTATACTATGCCTCAGATATTTCACTTTGAATATATGAAGAGAAGCTTTAGAAAGGGATTATTGTTGTTCATGTAAAGGTGGTCAAATTGTTCGCATCATGCTGAATTCAGGTTTTCTGTGTCTCTGTCTCTCTCCCCTACGTAAGGGAATGCCAAAGAGGTCTAGAGAAAGTCATTTGCTCAAGCCTCAAGGTGGTTGCATTTCTGGTTTAAATAATGATCTTAATCATTGAGGACTGCCTCACCCTTATACTGATTTTGAAATAATTGGATTTTGGATTTGGACTATAACTATGTTGTTGATCAAATTTGCAAGGTCCAAACATAGAGTTATCATATCATGCTGGCGACCAGATTATTCTACTTCTTAGGAGATGACTGTTCCTCTGGATTGCAGTGGGTTTTCTTTCCTTCTTTCTTTTTTGTACTTTTTCCTCTTCTTTTTTTTTTTTTTTTTTGGGGGGGGGGGGGGGGTGATCTTGGGGGTTTTGGGCGGTGTGTTTTAGGTTTGTTGGGTTTGGTTGTTTGAGATGGCGTGTGGGGAGATGGAGGGCAAACTAGGGCAATGTTTATTTACACTTTTAAAGCAAGGTTCATGATATCGATTAATGTCTTCATTGGGTGCACAAACTCACCTACTAGTTGGAATGGTGTTTGTTTTTTTATATTGTTGGGCGCTGTTGTATCTT
>CM060862.1:6509224-6602923 GCA_030737845.1 Acorus calamus | reverse complement strand
ACTCACTGGAAACAGGTGCTCAAAACAGTATTTTGTCTTTCATGGTTTTTACAGGAAGCCTTTTCTCACCTTATAGGTGACCAAGATGAACCTCACACAGGAGCTGGCGTCTCAAGGCATGAGTATCGTGTATGAACTTGGTGATTCATCAATGAAACAGAACTTGGTAAATGCTCTGGTGAGCACATTGACCGGTTCAGGAAAGAGGAAAAGAGCTATCAAGGTGCAACCTATTCCGCTCTTCTTTTTACCTTTTGAAGTTTTTTGAGTTCATAAAAATAATATATGGTTGTTTTTACTGAAATAGCTTATGGAGGATT
Organism: Acorus calamus; assembly: GCA_030737845.1. NCBI lineage: Eukaryota > Viridiplantae > Streptophyta > Magnoliopsida > Acorales > Acoraceae > Acorus > Acorus calamus. The sequence goes on along the minus strand of CM060862.1, from coordinate 6,602,603 downwards.
CTGAAGTGTTTCAAGCGGGTTCCATCGGTGAAAGTTTAAGTGGAGGAAAGTTGAGCACCTACAAGGAGCTGTGTGGTCTTGCTAATGAGATGGGTCAGCCAGACTTGATTTATAAACTTATGGATCTGGCTAATTATCAGGCTGCTTTAAACTCCAAAAGGGGGGCTGCTTTTGGATTCTCCAAGATAGCAAAACAGGCTGGTGACTCATTGAAGCCACATTTGCGCTTGTTGGTTCCTAGACTTCTGCGATACCAGTACGATCCAGATAAAAATTTGCAGGTATTGATTAGGCGTACAATTATACCAGTATATAATTTTCCATCCATCCTTCAAAAGTTGGCGATCTTGCAGCTTATAAAAATGTGCAGGTATTTATTAGGATTATTCCGTAGTACAATTATACCCATTCATATACATCATTATAGAAATCTTGATTAGAGATATTTCTGGTATTCACGTAGCTTTTCATGATGCGGAGTCCACGATCATTCATGCTTGCAGGAATGAGGAAATGCTTGTGCATCCATATCCGAAAGATACCATCTGTTTTCTATTTTTTTGAAGAAAATGGTAGGTGTCGTCCTCCATCTGTTTGGCAAAAGGATACTCAAATGGTGACTTACCACTATGTAAAAGAGCCATGCCATGCTGTTTTCCTTTCTCTTTTCATGACATAAAAAACAAATTCAAATTTGTAATCAGGCGCAACTGCTTCTACTCTGGTGAAGGTTGTTTTCTCATTCACTTGCCAACACCTGTTAGCATCTGTATATGCCCCTCATTATTCTAGGAGAAGGCAGGATATTGTTCGAAACAATGCTTCTTTCTTCTCTCTCATGCATTGCTACCATGTAGTTATTTTCTTTGAATGCAATTCTTGATGAGAGATGCAACTTGTTTGGTAACGCGTTAAGATGATGACAATTAATTAGGTTTCAGCTGCTGACTGAGTTACTTGATCACTTTTAGCTATATTTCAGCTGGGGTCTATGTGTTATCCATTTTTTAGCTACAGTATCCACATTAGTTTTAAGGCTTTTTATGATGTTCTTGTGAGTTATATTTTGTTTTTGTTTAAAGGATGCGATGGGACACATCTGGAAGTCAATTGTGGCGGATCCAAAGAAAACCATTGATGAATACTTTGATCTCATTATTGATGATTTGTTGGTTCAGTCTGGATCAAGGCTTTGGCGGTCACGTGAGGCTTCATGCCTTGCTCTAGCAGATATAATCCAGGGACGCAAATTTGACCAGGTTATTACTTCACATTCTGTGCTGTTTTGAGCGCTCACAAATTAAAGCATCATAATAACTATCATTCTCTGAAGGCATTGGGCGTACTGGTCTATTTTAAGTTGTGTTTGGAAAGTGTTCATTATCTATACCCATATATTATGTTTACAACTCTTGTTTCCAATGATTTTGTTTCTCAATATGTGAAAATTGTTTGTCGACCTTAGATGTGATGAGGTTCATTAGAGGGAGCATGTATATGTATTACTATTTTTCTCATGGTTTACATTGAGTAAAGGTCCCCTCTCATACCATATAATAGAATGTGATATCTTATAAATATTATCCAGTGGCGGACATGTGACTCCCAGTTTTGCGAAAGCCAATACCAAAGATTAAACTAACCTTGTCAAAATTCTTTTGTTAACATTTGTTCATGAGGTGTGTGAAACATTGTTGTTAACCCATACTGAACCCTTTTAGGTTTCTCTCACATATATTTACATTCTCCATGTTTATTGACTCACAACTTTCTTAACCGGCATATAATATAAGGAAACATCAATCAGTATGTTGGTAATTATTGAAGCTTCTTTCATAAGTCTATATATTTTCCATGTTTAATGATCTGTGCCTTTCACAACTAGCGTAAGATTTAAGGAACATTAAATATATTGTTGATATTTTTCTTAGAATTTCCGTTGAGCTACTTAGCTTTAAGGTGTCAAATAGTTTCTCTTGAAGATTCTTGAGTTATTTTGAAATTTCATGTGTTTTGTTTATGTCTTCTTTATTGCATCAGACCACGCAAACAAGTCCACGTAAAATCAGTTTCAAGACTGCTTAGGTTTTCAATATGATGAATAGTTATTTAGAATCAAATATAAATATAAAAGTATTGTCTAATCAATTTAAGCCAATTTGATGGGAAATCCATCTGTCACACGGTTATACGTGGGACAAAACATTTCTGCATTGATAAACATTTAATGTAAGTTCCTAGACCTTTTTTTCTCTCCATCAAGTGCAATCAGGAGCCTATAATAGTTAAATTTATCAAAAGGCCCGTGAACTCTGTTCAAGTGTCATGTTTAGATTCATTGATGGACAAATTGTCGCAGATTGCAATTTGGCCCAACAAAGGGTCTACTTTAAACAACTATTTTGCTAATCAAACCTCTCGAGGAAAAAATGTATTTGGAAATCACATGCATTGAACGTCCCATTCCCTGATTACTAATGATAAGGAAAGTTGGGTAAGATTGTGTAATTCGAGCTATCATAATACAAGTGTTTTTTTATGAACAGAATGGTTACATGAACTGGATCTTTTCGGGCTATAAAATGATCTCTCTCAAATCATAAAATTTGCACCCGCCATTCCTCCGTCTTCTGAATATCATGGATCAGAAACATTCATATGCTGTGGCTCATTAAATTTTGTCTTTCAGGTGTCTCAGCACTTGAGAAGAATATGGGTTGCTGCTTTTCGAGCTATGGATGATATAAAGGAAACTGTTCGTAATTCTGGTGATAGTCTATGCCGCGCTGTGAGTTCTCTCACAGTCAGGCTTTGTGACATATCACTCACCTCAGCATCTGATGCGAGTCGGACAATGGATATAGTATTGCCTTTCTTGCTACTTGAAGGCATCGTGAGTAAAGTGGATAGCGTTCGTAAGGCTTCTGTAAGCATTGTTATGAAACTCTCAAAGGTTAGCATTTGACTCTGTCTGTGAACATTTGAATAACTGCAGAATGTGGTGCAGTTAGATATTTATATTTTTTCAATGATTATAGCCTTTTTTTTTTGTTCGATACCAAAATTATGCCATTTAGTTTCCTTCAGATTTAATGTATAACAACTCCTTAAAGCTTTGCCTTGCTCGAAGTTGTATATGAAGGGCAATGATGTTTCTCTTTCCACGATGAAGTGTCACTTATTGGTTTGGCAATTATCACGTTTCATCAAAACTCTTGTAGATGTCCGTCTTTTCAGATTTTGAATCTCTATTATCAGATCTAATCATCACATGATATTACTATTGCAGTTATCACATTCATTTTTTTTTATACTTAGTTTAGTTGCAGAATTCGATAGCATGCTTCAATTTAAAGGGACACGGATGAGTCCATTAATGTTTTCTTGTGGCCTATCAGTTCCTTTGTTTTGGGCTGCCTTAAAATTGGCAGTTTTCAACCACACAGCCTATAATGTACTTATATTTCCTTTTATTCATCAACAATATGGGGTTTAATACCTAATGCCAGCATATTTATAAGTTCACAGTTCAGTTTTTCTAATATAGCTAGTTTATGGTTAAATGTTTTGATATGAAGCATGATTCTTTGCTGTAGGGTGCTGGGACCGCGATCAGACCACATTTGCCTGATCTTGTGTGCTGTATGCTGGAAAGTTTATCTAGCCTAGAAGATCAAACTCTAAACTATGTTGAGGTACAGATAACAGAATTTTTTTTTTCATTTTGATATGCTGTTCAACTTTTAGAAGCTGCTTTCTTTTTTAAAATTCTACATATAATGTTGGGGTTCTTCATTCTGTTCATGATTACTAGTTACATGCATCAAATGTTGGAATTCGCACAGAGAAGCTTGAGAACTTGCGTATAGCTGTTGCAAAGGACTCTCCTATGTGGGAAACTCTTGACTTGTGTCTTAAAGTTATCAATTCACAATCACTAGGTGACTTGGTTCCCCGCCTTGCTCAATTGGTCCGATCTGGGGTTGGGCTGAATACAAGGTAAGGTCATCATATGACAAACCATTTGATGTTTTGATTTTCCTCTTGATTTTTTCCGTCAAATATGTTTTATAGTGCTCTGCACTTATCTTGAAAAATGCAATGGCACTGTTTTATTTGAACTAAATTTTCTTAAATAACATCATCAATTTCATTTTTTTGTTTATTCCATCTCTTGTTCTTTTCCTTATCATCTTTGTTTCTTCTTCTTCGATCACAGTGTAGATTGGAAATATCAAATTATTAACACCATATTAATCTTATTGAGCGAATAAGTTAAGTAAACCATACTGAACCATCTGACCATTAAGATGGGAGATCAATAAATCTCCACTCTAAAATTCCCTTTATTCCCATTTGTTGTTCTGACATTTTCTTTTCCTTGTTGCCAACTCATACAACAGCATGATACCTATTTAGTGTCATTCAGTTTGTAGCAGACACGTCCTTCATATTCTTTTCGCCTTTTCCATCCGGGTCCTTTTGAGTTTCCCTCTATTTTTGTGTTAGTTCACTTGGGCTCAGGATCCCAATTTTTTTTTTTTTTGAGTCTTTATGGTTTCCATAGCTCATATCCAAACAATCTCAATGATTTCTCCGTTTCGTTACCCTGGAATTATATAATTATCAAATCCATTCTAAAGTATTAATTTAAGTTGGGGAGTATCGACAAGTCAGATGTACTGGTTGCCATGGTCTTCACCAAGCTCACCACACACTTGCACTGTTGTGTTTTCTTATAGAGATCGATTTTCATATCTTGATTTAATGTTCTGGCTCTTCTGGAACTTGTTTGAAAGCTTTTTATGTTGATAACAAGGTTATGTACTCAAGATTGTTGGAGAACACCTTCTCTCTTCTGGGAATACAAAAATATCCCAGTCTTTTCAAGAACATCAGTTAAAAGTGATATTTACTTAAGCTGGCATGCGTCATACATCTCTGATTTTCTCCTTTTTTTTTTAGGGTCGGAGTTGCTAGCTTTATAAGCCTGATGGTTCAAAAAGTTAATGCTGAGATAAAACCATTTACCAGCATTTTGTTGAAGCTCTTGTTTCCTGCTGTCTTGGAGGAAAGGAGTGCTGCAGCAAAACGAGCCTTTGCATCTGCCTGTGCCATTGTATTGAAGTATACTGGACCATCTCAGGCTCAAAAGTTGATCGAAGACACTGCAGCTCTGCATGTGGGTGATAGAAATGCTCAGATTTCTTCTGCAATTCTTTTGAAAAACTATTCAAGTTTTGCAGCTGATGTTGTCAGTGGCTATTTAGCCATTACTGTTCCTGTCACTTTCATCGCAAGGTTATATTTGTTCTCCTCGTTTTTCTATATTTTTAGCAGTTGACATTTTTCACCTTTTTAATCATCTGCACTAATCTTGGTGTGTGTCCAAAAGACATTTTTATCATGTGCTCATTTTGGTTGCTATTATGTCTTCAAGTGTTATCCTGTTAACCAAGATTTCAATGCAAATGTATTTGTGGGACCTTCTTATGGGAGATTTTGTGGGAATTTACTTTTTCATAATATCTTTTTGTCAGGCATGATAAGACAACCGATATGCTGAAGCTATGGATCTGGTTTTCTAGGTTGCCATGATTGTTCTTATGTTCACATCTCCATATACTTCTATGACCACCTGCATCCTCATGCATGGATGTAAAAAGAATTGTTTTACTTTCTATGAAAATTTATTTTGACATTTAAAATTTATTCCTAGAGTCAACTTGGCATACTATATTTTATGCGGAATTAAAGTTCATAACAAGATGTATGAAAAGAAAGAAAAACACATTTGATATTTATTCAAAAGTTTTCTTCTTAAAATAAACCTTAATCTTCACATATTGGGCATTCACTTCAAAACCAGTTACCGATGATAGGTGATTGGCCTTTACTCCAATTTGTATTATTATCTTGGTCATATTATGTGCATTTCTTCATTTTAATAACTCAGGTCAAGTTGAAAAATTAATTGTAATCATCAGTGGCTAAATTGGTCTCTATATTGAAAGTGAGTGATTAAATTACCATATCTTTTTGAATAACTGTAACTACAGTTTAAACTTAAGTAAGTGCCTATTAATAGGCAACACTTGTAAGGGTCAGGAAGATTAGACCAGTTCATGTACTTGTATGGAGCTTATCTAAAGCATGAAGGCATACTAAGCAATTTGAGTTTTTCCTTCTTGGTGTGTTTTTCTTTCTTTCTTTTTCTATGTTTTTCCATCCTTTTGTGAGCTGGGTGTATTTGTGTTTGTAAAGGGTTGAATGATTCTAAATAAGTTCTGTATTTTTCTTTGTTCTCTGCCCTCTTCTTTTTTTCTTTTTTTAAAAATGTCGTTTGTGGTTTCTTTTTCTTTCTTTTTTATATTTTTTATTTTTTTATTTTTTGGGGTTTTTTTTTTTTGGGGGGGGGGGTTGTTTGTGTGGGTTGGGAGAGTTATTGCCTCTGTTGATTTTAATACTGCTGGGTTACTTCAGTGGAACTCATCTGTGTCATCTCTTTGAGCAGGTTTGAGGATGATAAAGATGTCAGCAAAGTTTTTGAAGAGCTATGGGAAGAAAACACAAGCAGTGAAAGACTCACCCTGCAATTATACCTAGCAGAAATTGTTTTGCTTCTGTGTGATGGTGTTGCATCATCATCATGGGCAAACAAGAAAAAGGTGAAAGAGGTTCTATATATTGAAGGGTTCTCTTGGGAAACATGGACATTGTTAAATTAAGTCAATATCCTGTTTAGAATTCAATGCTTGTCAAACATTATCTATTTATTTGAGATGTTTGTTAACTAATCATGTTTTGATATATCTGATTGCAGTCAGCCAAAGCAATAAGAAACCTGAGTGAGGTGCTCGGAGAATCTCTTTCTTCTTTCCAATCTGACTTGTTAAATTGCCTTCTGAAAGAAATACCAGGTCGGCTGTGGGAGGTATGTTCATGATGTACATGTGCCTGGAAAAGAAATCCAGATGTTCAGTTACTTGGCTGCATTATGATACACTTGTTTTAAAGAACTTCAATTTTTCATGTCTGTGCTTTTTGGTTGGGAAACTACCAAAACATGAAGAGAGTGTTTTTCCAACTCTCTTCTTTTCCACCGAAACTTGCATTGTTTGAAGAAATATTGATGCTATGAAGACAGCTTGGTCAATTTTGTAATAGTTATTATGGCTATTGTATTTCTTTTCAGCGGTTATAGTGACATTTCCTACTTTTCCTTTTGCATTTTAGGCCTTATATTTCTACAATGTTTGAAATTTTTGACAGGGAAAAGATGCCATCTTGTATGCAACAGCTTCTCTGTGTACATCATGCCACAAATCAATATATGCTGCAGATCCTGCAACTCCAAATACTGTTTTGAGTGCCATATCTTCTGCCTGTGCAAAAAAAGGCAAGGCCTACCGGGAAGCCGCTTTTTCATGTCTACAGCAAGTAATGTGCTCTAGTCCTGGTCCCTTTTTCTTGCTTATGATTGCCTTTAGTGTCAATTTACATACTAGAAATTCATATAAGCTAATCTATAGAAAGGTCTCCCAGGTGCTTTTTAATATTTGTTGAGGTTCTTGATCACACAACATTTATATCCAGTTTATGTCATATCATGCTCTCTCTAATACAAACGAACTTCATGTTGTAGTAGTTGCCATCATTGTCATTTAATCAATTATGGTGATGGCTTTCAAGGCACAAATAATTGTCCTGACCTGCCATCTGGGCTTATTTAATTCTACTTGCCTGATTTTTGGCCTGATTTTATCTCAAAAGCGGATTCAATCACAGATACATATCAATCTGATAACTTGGTGAAAGGCAGAGATGAGTATGTTGAAATTTGAAATCCAACAGCTCAAATGTGACTTATATATACATGTTTAAATTATGATATATCATGTATTTTTAATAATACACTGCCTAAATTATAAACATACATGCATGTGTATATGTATATTTATAATATAACTATATATGATACGACAGATTATAAGATATTCAGAAATACTCTTGTAAATACTATTATATGCACACCTCATTGGATTCACTTTCAAATCTGAGATTCTTCTCATCAGGTATTTATTCATGCAGTAACAACGACTGAAACACTCTTTTCCCTATAATCACAAATACATTAAGTAAGGCTATCTCGGATCTGTATCCTTCATAGAAGAATCCTGAGTTTGAATAAGTTTATGAGAGTTGTGAGTTGGGGAGCTGGTTTGTGCAGGACCTGACCTGAATGGCTGAATCCAGTCAGTTTACCCTACTTGTCAAATAAGGCCTATGGATCTGACTGATATCATTGGTTCCTATCTTGACAAATATACTGTTGGGATTCATTATGAACTCATCATAACTAGTATCACCTCCACAAGAAGGATATATTTGTGACTGTATGTGTAGAGGTGTATCCTAGTAAATGTCTTAAATTTTCACCAATATAATACATAGGGTACCTTGGATATTAAGAAAGTAATTTTAAAATTGCTCACTCATGTGCCTCTATGTTACAATACTCCCAAATATGCGACAGTTGAAAATTGAGTTGAATAAGCTAATCTCCTTTTTTTTTCCTTCAAAATTCTATATTTTCTCCTGGCTGGATGTTATGGACTTATGGAATAGCATCATCCATAAAGCCAATCTGAATAATTTGGAAACTGTTGGTGGTGATGCAAATTTTTAGAGTGGAATATCATGAACATCTTCAATTGCACACTGGTCACGCTCAACTTGACTTAATGTTAAAATTTTCAGTGTTATGGCACTAGGGACCACAGAGGATGGAATGCATGCACAGGAGCCAATTTTATAATCACTTTTCCTAATATAATTCATAAGGTTTACCCTGATCCTTCCATTGTGTAATTTCTGTATGTGTTTCGCAGGTTATGACAGCTTTCGGTAGTCCAGAATTCTTTGGTAGAGTTTTTCCCCTGTTATTTGAGGTTTGTAGTCAAGCTAGTGTAGCCAAGCCTGGGAATGCTTCTCTGATAAATGCTGACACAAGATCAGGTATTACAAAATTTCAACTTAGTCCATGAGCTCACTTTTGTAATCATTTTTCAGAGGTTCGTACAGGCCACATAAAATGACCATTAGTTATAATTTATTTATTTATTTATAATTTCACACCATATGCTATTTTTATAAGATACTGACTAAGTCGTTGCTGCTTAATTATAAAATAGGCATGCATTGGAGGTCATATTCAATGTTCAAATCTATTACAAAATGCCAAATTTTAAGCTTATTTTTCATTGTATTACAAAATGCCAAATTTTAAGCTTATTACAAAATGCCATATTATAAAATTTTCAATGTTAGCAACATCCTCCTCTCTCTTTAATCCTTAATACATAGCCTTTTCGTAAATCAATCATTATTGTTAAATCAAGTGTTTATACTTGTTGATAAGTGTTTTGATCCTTTTAGTTTCTACTGTGATTGTGGTTTCTGAGAGTCTAATTACTTACTGCAGGGGAGGATCATGTTGAAGAAGATTTTTCCACTCCATTAGACAAAGTTATAGACTGTGTAACCTCTTGTATTCATTTAGCTCGTGTGCAAGATATTCTTGGACAGGGAAAGAGCTTGGTACAGATATTTTCGTCCACGCTCTCACCAGGACATTCTTGGACAGGCACCGTCTCATCCCCTTTTTCTTCCTTTCAGAGTAAATAATTTGAAGTTTGTGCATGATTTGATTCTAACTATATTGATTTGATCATGTTGCATCCAGTCAAGACATCAGTTTTTTCATCTCTTAGAGAGTTTTGTTCGAAGTTTGAAGTTTCTGATGGCACTGACATTGCCTCCCAAGATGCAGTACTTTTAATTCGCGAGGTAACCTCTAGGAGCATATTTCAGCGTTACATAACTGCTTTCTAAATATATTCAATCATTATATCACTTATTCTTCTCCACGTGTTCAGATGTTTTCCAATGTGGCACCTAAAGTTATTGAATGCATAAGCTCAATAAAGATTGCCCAGGTATTGCTTGTTTTTCTCCACACTTCTGTTCATAAATAATTTTTTGTTTATTTTAATATAATAATTTAAGAGGTGATGCCAATTATTCAACTCCACAAATTGCACCCTAATTTCCGTGCTTAATTTGTTTAAATAGTCTCTTACTCATTTGAATGGAATACTTGATGTGTTACCTTAGATACCTCTTCTACAGCTGGACTATGTCAAGATGCAATTTTTTGTATGTAATGAACAGAATAAGGGTATAGTTAGAAATCTCAAGAATGGGTGAATTTTGTTGGGAGAAAATCTGAAGAAAAAAAATCAAGGATGAATGAATTTTGTTGGGGTGGGCGTTTGTATAAGATGATTTCTTCAATTTGAATGACATAACCATCACATCCTGCTGGATCCCATTCTGATATATTAGTTACTTTTCCATGACCATATGAATAGTACGTGTGTCATTTCCAAATGGTAGAACCTACCGAATTTCATTGAGAAAGTAATAGGGGCTCAAAGCAAAAAAAATTGGGTAAGATCCACCTGAAAGTGGATGGCCTTAACCATGCGGTAAAAAGTAAGCCCTAGGGCTGATCCCGTCCTTGTTAGGGGAGTCCCTCCTTTCAACAATCACAAAGATTCATGACATTGAGACTTTGCCATATTCTGTTTGGTATTAAAAGCTATCCATGACGGATCCAAAATCATTTTATTTCCCAAGTCACAAATCATAGTCATAAATTTATTTGAATATCTCATTGCAATCACTGAACAACTGTTGCTAACTCTACAATTAATACAAAGAAATCAATCACATTGTTGCGCATCGATGTATGCTGATTTTGCAGGTTCATATAGCTGCTTCTGAATGCCTCCTGGACATGACCAAGCTGTATAAATCCATCCCCCCCACGGAGAGGGAAGCCGTCGCGTTCAAGGACGAGCTGATACACCTCTGTGAGGTGGAGAAGAACGAACAGGCGAAGTCCTTACTAAGGGGATGCATCAACATTCTCGATGATGTCACGCCTGAGGGCACCACTAAGTGAATCCATAAAAGCGAAATGAAATGTTTCCATTATATGTGCAAATTTTTAGCTGATCACTTTGGCCAGTCTTTTTTTTTTTCACTGGCAATTTAAGTTGTATTTTTAGAGTCCTTTTTGCAGCCCCAAGGAATATAGTATATTCTTTTATATATATAAAAAAAATTAAAGTACACGTGAATACTTTTTAGCTTTTTTATATTGGTGATGAGAGTACGTGGTGATATAGGGAGGTGGGGTAGATACTTTCATTAGTGAAAGGTTTGTAGTGTATCATAAAAGTGAAAATTGCAGTTAACCCCCTGTATCTTTTGATATGGAAAACTATCCCCTGGAACTTAAAACAACCTGACTGCGAGGGAAAAAGTTTATGGGTTTAACCCCTGGCAGAGACACATCAATGATCCTAATTAGACTTTATATTACATAATACTTGAGTATCAATGATGCAGGGGTTTAGCTATTCGAGTCTTATGTCTAAGTTGATCGTTCTACCCTTCACTGTAGATTCAAGTTTTATTCTTATTATGGAATACGGTTTTAATGAATAAGTAAAGGGTCAAAAATATTTTAGTTTATGTAAACATGCATAATTACATATAAGTTATTGTACATTTGGGATGGGATATATGTCTCTATAAACACAAAAATATCTCATACATCTCTATTGTCAACAATCATTAAACTACTGAATGTTAAAATTAACCATGAGAGTGAATTAACCATTACACCATTCAAGAGCCCAAATTGTTTTTAAAAAAACTTTCAATTGAATTACATTTTTCTCATATTTTTCCATCCCTTTCATCTCAAATCTTTTAAAAATCCCAGAGATGATGGAATGAAGTGGCAGCGCATTAAGAATGATCCAAAATAGAAGATGAGAGGCTAAAGAGTAATAGAGAGGGAATGTGAAAGAACAAAATTAAAAGGAGAAGAAAATAAAAAATGGGTCAAAGATTAAAATGGTCATTTAAAAGGACTTAAATGTTTTTTTCCTATGTTTTTAGGGAATTGCAAGTGTTCCATACCAATGGAATTCTACTTTTCTTGGTGAACATCACTGGACGAAGAAGCGCAATTTGTGATAGGATATGTCCATTGAATATGTTGTTAAATTGAATGAAAATTTAATTTGAGGACTAATTCATCATAATAGTTAAATAATATATATGCTGGCATTGAATTTTAAAGACAGGTGTGAGACTATATATACAGACTCAAATGTTTTTAACCTGTAAATAAAATGAAATACATATGTATTAAATAAAAGCCCCGCCGGTTGATTATTATAACCAATGCATTTCAAGGGGCTTTAAAAATAATAATAATAAAAAAAAAGAGTACTTTATTCAGGATCGGATTAAGTCGACTGGATCTTATCAGTTTGGTCAGTATCAAACTGGATATGGGTATATATTTTATTCTTCTATTGGATATTAATGATACTTAGAAATTCATATTTTCTTTAATAACTGATTAGATCTAATAAAATAGTAAAATATATATGTACAATTCGATTATAGTGTAGTTCGATTTTCACGTCGTTCTAAAAAAAAAAAAAAAAAAAACCCACTTTATTTTCTCTTCCCGTCCCTTCCCTTCCCTTGACACAAAAGAAAGGCAACACAGAGATCAGAAAGTGAAGCAGTCATGGAAGAACGCGAGTTCCAGAGGCTCCTCCATGTCTTCCCGATCGTCCGATCACGCGATTATTGTGTAACCTCTCTCTCTCTCTCTCTCTCTCTCTCTCTCTCTCCGTCCTTTCAATCCCCAACTTTGGTTTCCCCGTTTTGAAAATCTTCTTTGTTGTTGGATTCTGTTTTGTTTTCTTGTATTCCCTGTTTTTGCTTGATAGATCGAATCAGCCATGAATTTGCGTTTTTTTTTTTGTTGGTGTTGATGACATTTTATGTGAAGTTTATATTTAATCACTTGGTTAATAAAGAAGTATTTTTTTTATAGTTCAATTTTAATGAGAGACCACAAACCCTAAATTCTAGATATTTATCAGAAATGATCCACCAAATCAGATACTTTTGAGAGCATAGCATGTGTTTTTCTTTTGGTAAAACGTCAATCACTCTAAGCTGAATTTCGGGTACTTTGTGAATTGTGATTCTCTGGAAACCCTATCTTGGGAAGACAGAGAGGATTTTATAGAGGACTTCGACGAGGATTTATAGTTGCTCAATTTGGTCAGGTCATGGTTCTGGCATTCAAAAGGGTAAGGAAATTCATTGCCTTACATGTCTTTGACTTGAGGCACTTTCTCAAGGTGTTGCGGGGAAGCCATGGTTCGTCGAAACTGTTTATTTTTTTTACTAAGTACACGATGTACCATGATTTTATTAATATCGCAGTACAAAGTCAAATAAACAACATTAAAAATGACGATGCAACAACAACAAAAATAAATTACTCCCAAGTTAGTAGAAGAGAGATCTACTCCACCCAAGTAATCCCCATGGCCACAAACCCTTATTCCTTTATTACAATGTGGCCCTTTACAAAATCTACCTTACTTGCTTTTGCACAATACATCCCTCCATCCTCAATGAAGTTTGCCATCGACTCCCATATATTTTTGTAATTAGGAATGCCTCCTTTAAACAATCTAATAATGAGAAAGCCAAATCGCCCATGCATCGGCCAGAAAGAATGATTGAGAGATCTTAGCTTTTTTTAATTTCTATCGCCCTTTGGCCTCAGCTTTTTCCCTGCCTCCCACATCTTTTTTAAGAGATATTGACATCCAATCCAGTCTCTGCTCCGAAGACCCTCCATATGGGCCTAATCAACCTGCAATGGCAAAAGAGGTGCTCATTGATGGAACTGCTTGAATCTATAGGAATAGATGTCAAACTTCTCTGGAAGGAGTGATGGAGGTGTGTCGGTGACTGCTATTCCAAAAAGCGTGTGATGTGTTGAAGTGGGTTTATGTGATTCGCTGGGGAGTCCTTAGGAGTATAAATTTGATTCCTCAACAACTTGCTTGTTTTGGAAATAAAATATTGTTTTCCAAATAGCCAACAAACAATTTAAAACTCTTAGTTCACCAAATCCTAAAATACTTTCCAAGCACCCTTTTGCCTTTTGCTTTTGTTATGAAACTTTGACTTGATGCGTAAGTCAGTGTTCCCAGTTGCAGGGATTTGCGTCATTGTTTTGGGATTGCCGGATATCTTTCTTAAGCTGTTTCTTGTCAAGTTACATCCCTCATGTTTTTCCTTGATATATGGCTTAGTTTTCTGATAGCTCTCTTGCTTCCTATCTCTGGTTTGCCTATATTGATTTCTATGCCTAGGACCACAACATGGTTCAGATACTCAAAAACTTTTCTGAGGACTTTATAGAGGAATTCATCTCCACTATCAAGTAGATTAGGCATTGGCACACTCTGGCGATTCAGTTAAGTAAATTTCATGTTCTGTGAGGTTTGATGTCAGGGAATTATCAAATGAGGCACACATTCTGAAACGTAATGATAAAAGAGGTGTTAGCTCTATGCGGTTCATTAATGAGTGATCTCGCTGTGCTCCTTGCGTGATTGAAATCAAGTGGATTTCCATTTTTTTATGCTTATTATGCTCCTCGCTGTTCTTCTTTCAAACATACATTATGTAGTCTTTATTATGCTTATTTTTCCATTTTTATAAACTCTGATGTTGGATTTCCGTCTTTTTTTTTACTAATTACAGGCTGACGTAGATTCAACAAGAGAATCAGATTCAAGTCTTGGACAGAATGTGGTGAGGCTATTCATATGTTTCTGATTTTACTTTCAACTTTCAACCAACCACAAATGACAATTAGAATATTTATATAAACCTATTTATCACAGCTAATGGATTGGCAGAATGGCTGGGATGAGGATGATAATGATGTAACTGAAACCAGAAGAAGTGAATTTGAAGGTATGATTCTCGCATGTCGCTTGTAATGTGTGTGATAATGTGGTTATAAATCAATTAAATTCATAGCTTTTCATCAGTGTTTAGCCTGACTGACTTTGTTTGGGATTGGGAAACACTTTAATGAAATCAATATATGTGTGTAAATAGCCATTTTAGTATATAGTGTTTTTGCAGTTTCATTTACTGAGATCGGAACAACTTAGCTTTCCTGTAAATTGTCTGCAACATCAAAATCCAGTATCTTTTTTATTTACAATTTTGTGTTAGTCAACATACAAGAAAACATTTGATGAGACATGGTGGGGAAGCTGGTTGTATAGGGAGCAACCGGTTTCTGTTATTATTATGTCGTCGTTGCTTGTGACTGATGGATGAACAACATTTTTGTGGTTTTTCCATTGTTGCAGATCCATTTTGGGAGAAATTGAGGCTAGCTGCTGAGAGAAAGGTATACCATTCAGTTGTAAACTTTGAATGAATTTCCTCATATGACAAGCATACAGTTTGAGTCCATTTTAAACTTTGTGGTTGGCAAAATAATTTCCTACATGACATCATCTGTTCTCTGTTCCATTTGAGTTTTTTCTGATTTTCATAAATCTTTTTTGCACACTGCTTACAGAAAACTTATTAACCAACTCATGTAGAATTTTGAGTGGAATCGTTTAAAAATCTTGTTGACAATCTGTACTGATGCTTAATATATTGGGTGACAGGTTGGTCCTACCAAGGCAGAGCAATTCTGCAAGGCATTTCAACGGGTTCATAAGAAACTTGTATGCTGTTACCCTAAATCCTTCCCTTACTGAACCAATGCACACATGGAAAACAAAACTTAAAACCATAACTGATGAATTGATTTTCATTCAGGTGCACGAGGAACTGACTGTTGATGCTGCTCAAAGGATCCTGGATTCATCTGCTAGTGCAGCAAGAGCAACATAGAATGGCCTTAAAATTGGAATCTGCATTCACCACTTAATGTTATAATGAAATTCAATGAAATGGGAAAAATGAGGAGAATCCTAATCCCCTTTTGGAATTATTGTTCTTTGGGCCACCAATGATATATTAATGTTTTTTTAAGCTTCTATGTCATGGAATGCTGTCCAGGTCCTTGGAGAGTTTATGTGTAATCATGTTTATTAGAATGGAGAGTTTTTATGCGTAATCATGTTATCAGAAATTCTGATTTGCCAGGTGAATGAAATAACTGAACCTGCCAAGTGATGAAATCTTAACAGTGAGCATGGACCAATTTAATATTCAGGGAGAAATTAAGCCCCCATTTATCAATCTGTCTAACAAGTGCCAAAAAAGTTTCATAAAATAAGCCTTTTTAATCCTCATTTGACTGGGCATATAAAATAGTTATATTGGGATGTAAAAGATTTAACCATTTTTTTTATTGATTGTTAATCTTTTCTATGTTTGGATAGATGTTTTATTTTTTGTGTTTGTACTATTAGGATATATTCACTGTTTTGAATAAACAAAAATAATTACGAAACACCTTTTCCTATTTAACTATGAAACTTTTTTTAGTTTATTCTACCGTTTTAGACAGACAACTATAGTGTGTCCATACTTCCTTCAAGATTAAGTATATTCTTCTTTTACTTCTTTATTCTAAAACAAATGGAAGTTAAATCTTAAAAAAAAATCCCCATATGAAAAGGATGGAGGGTTCCACCACCCTAAATTTGGAACTCATGCTTATCTAATCAATGAATTTGGTATCCTAAATCATAAATCACCATAATTAAATCACTTGGAAAGTCGTCCCATTGCCACAAAATAATAGTGCCTCCAACAATAGTTGCATGTTATTATCGTTTCTGGTGTTCAAGAGTTGCATTAACAGAAGAGAACTACAATGATTTCAAAAAGCTACAACAAAATTTCTCAATCCCACGGGCATCATCTTCTCAACTGTAATGCCAGAAATCATTATTTAAGCAACAATTCATCAATCATGCAGTGTTCCCAGAATATCATCTTCTCTGAACAGGTAGTACCTGAATCATAACAGGAAAACCAATGCTATCAGAATCACATTATTTCACATGGTGTTAAAAATGAAAATACCCACGATAAGAAATGATATTTTCAGAAAAGAAAACCATTGGCTCTATCACATTAGTTCAAGCAGATCAATACCAGTAAACAAGGAGAAATTCCAATAACATTTACATAGATAAAGGGCATAGATGGTCGACTAAATTTGTTGAGCCATTCAGTTAAGGAATATACAAGAGGTCATTTAAGCAATTTCTGGAACATCTTTCTCAGGCATTGGGTTTTGATTATAGGCATATTAGTGGTCCATTTACTAAAAGGCCAGATATATGATTCAGCCAAATTGTTTTCTTCTTCCCTTCAACACCATAGCATATCATTGCTCATTGCTGCAATGATGCGACAGAACCAGCACACTAAGATTCCAAAGTCCACATCTTAAATTCAGATGATCTACATGCCAAATAGTTAGCAACATGAATTGGACTACGTCTCAATTACACATCTAATAATCAAGTACACCAAACTGAAATACAAACAAAGGATCCCAAATAATCATATGAGACATCCAACTAATTCCCATCTCTATATGCTGACTTTAGCACCACTTAACTTGGAATGATTGAAAAAATTTAACAAGTAGAATATAATATCGTAAATTTAATATGCAAGTAGATATATAGAGCAAATAAATTAAGGTAACACATACTCCTTTTCTCCGAGCTTTACTTCGGTACCCCCATATTCAGGTAAAAGAACAGAATCCCCTTCTTTGAAAGAGACAGGTGTAAGATTTCCCTTCTTGTCCCGAGCACCAGGGCCCACTGCTACAACTTTTCCTGAGTTCAACTGAAGAGACAGAGGGAGTCAGAAAAAAAAACCCTGTAAAAATGAAGTCACTTTCTATCTTCAACATTACACATGGTCATACAGTATAAAACACATTTGATAAAATCTACTATATAGTTGCAACTTGCAACAAATTAGTATAAAGCATCAGTGAACTAGTTATACACGCAATGGTTAGAACTCTCAAACAGAGTCAAAAGCAAAGAAATCAGAACTAGATAAGATATGTAAAAAAAGAATATATTTGTATCCATTTCAAACCAAGCTTTATTGTATTGCTCAATGCTTGGCAAGAATGTTTGGAACACAGATGTCCTAGGATTGGCTTAAAATTACCTGTATAGGATCATTTCAAGCTTTAGAAGAAAAAAAAGAAGTAATTTCAATACCTCTGAAATTAGAGGTGATACTGTGCAGTGTAAAAGTTTACAAAACCTATAAATTCAAGTCTCAGGCGACACATATCATGTAATTAATGAAAATGTTACACTTTTACATGCAATTCCCCTCACATGTGGGAGAGTTTTGAGTCTGTTCTCACAAACTTAACAAATTCAAAATCAAATAATATCTTATATGCAAGTGCTATCATACTTACTCATTGAAATATTGAATTCAACCATTCATTATTCAAAACCACAAATAATATCCCATATGCAAATTCTCCACAAGCTCCTCACCAATGTCAATCGGGCTAAATGAGCAAAGATGGGAATGCCTTTTCCAAACTTTCTGGGGTTGAAGAGGAATCTTGTGAACACCTCTTCTTTGTTTGTAAGTACAGTGTTAATGTTTGGCAAAAGTGAGTTTGACACTTTGATTGTCAATGCAAGTTGTGTTTTTACAAAGGTGAAAGACATGTGGAAATTCTTCTAGAGTCGGGTAAAAATGGGTAACAGAAGCAAAGAACCTAAATTCCTTGGGATCGTTCCTCATGCGGTTTGTTGGAGCATATGGCTTGCAAGGAATGAGCTTATTTTACAAAATAAGGTGTACTCCAAGAATATATGGGAAGCCACTATGGCTTCTGTTAAGGCTTGGGAGACCATTCTCATAGGAAGGATAGTACCTCTTTGAGGTGATTTGGGTTGTGGATCATTTTTATTTTGGGGGACTTCATTTTGTAAAATCTCTCTTGGGTTTAGCTTCTCTATTGTATTTTCTTTCTTTTACTTGGAGATCCCTTATCTCCATTTTGATCAAGAGGTTTGTTTTCCTCAACGAGAAACTCCTTTCTTCCAAAAAAGAGTCGCAATTCAAGAGACTAGTAGAAATAGATATTTTCTTCTTTAAAACACAAGGTAGAAATTCACAATTCAAAATTTTCCAATGTGCGATGAATCCCAAATCCCCAAGGAAGAAAGACACATCATTTGTCTATAAAAATCATTTTAAAGTGCATACTACCATGAGATAAGCAAACACCTGATACGAATCAAGGAGAACTAAAAACAAACAAATCCTGACATATATAAGGATTAAAGAGGAGGAAACATGTAGGAAGGAAAAAAAAACACTAGAGCTCAATCAGTTTATATACTAAACCACCATGCAACACCAAAAATAGGCTCCCAAAACATCCCAACCCACATAAGCAAAGATAAAGCTAACCCAGATAGGATGTTCAACAGACCAAGACAACACCTTTCATGCATAACAGACAAAAATAACACAAACCCAGTTGATTAATCATGGAAACAAACAATACCCAGAATCCAAAAGCGCATAATCGATGTGCTTACAAATTTTTTTTAAAAAGGAAAAACTTGGACTTTGTTTTTGGAGGGTACTACAGCATACCTTGGAGGTCTTCTCCGGGAGGAGGATCCCTAAATTGGTCTTCGAAGGGGGGAGGATCTTCTCTATGAGGACCCGATTCAGAGACGGTATCAATCGCTTCGCCATTGTTGAAGCTGTGTGTGAGAGTGAAAAAGAAAAGCAAAGTTAGGGTTTTTCTGAAATCTCAATTTGGGAAGGGTTTAAAACTGGATCTCGTTGGGGAAATTACGAAAGTGCCCTTGCTTCTGTTTTTTTGGGTGGGCCCTTGTTATTGGGCTTTTGGAATTCATGGGCATTATTTTCTGGAGCTGATACACGTAATCCGTTTTACAGCCCGTTATACTGTGATAAGATAGTATATATTATGTTATCATAGCATAGATGTCATATTATAGTATATAACTCAATTTTTTTTTCATTTTTTCATTCTAAAAAAAAATATACTAATGTATCTTAGTGTATACTTCATTTTAAATAATAGTATGCACTTGAGTGTATGATTTTTAAAAAATCATGAGCTACAAAACGGGCTGCTATGTATATCTTTTTCCTATTTTCTGAGAAACCCTTGTTATTGACCTTTTTGGGTGGGCTTATGGAATTTGGGCCCTTGTTATTGGGCTTCTGGAATTCATGGGCATTTTTTGCAATGCAAGGGTGGATCTGCGTGGGTCTGAGAAACGGACGGAGAATTGGAGAAATGGCCTGAGTGTAACATTTTCCTTATTTTCTCCATCTCAATCTATTGATCCAATTAAATTATGGGCCAAGGCTTTTTAATACTATACGCTGTTTTTCAGCTTCATTTTATTTTTCCAAAAAACATTATGGAGGAGAATAAAATTATTAGAAAAATGTTAGAGATAGTCGCAACGATTTTTACAGTACAACATGTTTTGAATTTTTTAAAATATGTATTTATATAAAGAAGTACACATCTTTAAAAAAATGAATTACATAATAAAATGAAAACTAGGAAAAGTATAAAAACTTATGCATTTAATTTGTTTGATAAAACTAGGGTTTAAGACTGGACCTCCGAGGAAGTAATGCATACATATACCAATAAAACTAAGGGTGCGTTTGGTTGCGCGATTGCGCTGCGATTGCGATTACAGGAAGCTGCATTTGCAATCGTGCAACCAAACAGTTTTATAATCGCAGTTTTAAACCCAGCGATTGCAGGCAAATAGTGCCCAAAAGCTTCGATTTTAAAAAGATGAGAAAGTGAGCTTCCTGCAGAATCAGTTTTGCAATCGCGCAACCAAACGCACCCTTAAGTATAATGTAATCATAAATACATAAACTACATCCATGTTTTGTATTCATATTTTTAGCATGTTATTCGGCCCCAAAACTTTATTTTTTACACATATTTTGATATGTTGCGGTTATCATATATTAGACCCTCAATTGTGAGCCAAAGATTAATCAATTGTTCATTTCTAAGTAATAACAAAACAATACTTTAAAAAAAAAGTTACAACAAATCAAATTTAACAAAAATGTTTTTTTTTTTTTTTGGAAGAATGGTTCCTTCCCAGGCTTTGATTGCGTGTTAACTTAAAAAAAGCAACTCAGTTTGTCAAATTTAACAAAAATGTCTAAAAAGAAATTATAAATTGTATAAGAGATTGAATAAATGTTATTTTACCTTTTAATTAAGCCTTAGCTTCACTGAGTTGGACTAACATGAAGTTATTGGACATAAGTGGTATGTACACAAGGACCTTAAAAAATCAAATCAAATTTTAGTAAGAAAAGGTAGAATGTTATGTTTGGTCACCATTAGGTCTCTGTCAATGGATCAAGTCTAGACTCAGATCCGACTAAATCTGGACCCAATCACAAGTGTAATATACCGATTGGATTTGGATCGACTTGATTTGAACCCGAACATACAAACAGGTCGGGTCCGTGTCCACCCTGCCCCGATATGTTACGTTGGACCCAAAATCTGACTGTTTTATTAATATATAATCATATATTACAAGACTATTAATATTAGTTGACCCATATATATTGATCATGAGCTCTCCCTTTTAGTTCATTGTTATTTTATTTAGATTTCTGTTTACTTTGAATGTTATGTATTAGTGTTTATTGTTTTGAATATTGTTTAGTAATTCATTCACTTATTTTGAATTGTACAAAAATATATTCAAACATAGTATTAGGACACCAGTGTAGAAAGCTCAATAATAATTAATGTTTTATTACAAATTTGTTTTAATAGAATGATAAAATAAACAAATTCATAAGTTTGAAATTTTTTGTTTTATCAGCTATCCTCGGGCCGGGTCCGATCGGGATCCGGGTCCACATTTCCAAGGATCTGTCGGATCATGCCACAGGTCGGGTCTGGGTCCATCGTGACCCAACCCAGACCTGACCCGTTAACAGCACTAGTCACCATAGTTGTAACTTTTGCCATTTGAATATATTTTTACTATTTTTTAAATATTTATTTATTTAATAAAATACACACACATATAAAACAAAAACAAAAACATACTTGATTGAAATATATTTTTACCTATGTATTTTTTAAATAAAATATATAATGTACTATTAGAACATGTTCGACAGATGTAATTCAGTAACAATGGGACACATGCAAGTATGTTTTTTCCCATATGGTTTCACCAGCAATTAATGCTCAACAATTTTGATAAATATTAAATAAAAAGCTATAGAAGCCCCCCAAAAATAATAATGAACTCACTCACATGAACCAAAGCTCACCAGACAGCAGAACTCTCTCTCTCTCTCTCTCTCTCTCTCTCTAAAGTCATAACAGACAAACCTGCAGTTCAAAAACAAACATAAACAGGCCCTCCCATCTCTCCCTCTTAACCTCCTCTTCCCCCTTCCAAATAGTGTCTTTCCTAGTTTAAAAATAACAATATATAGTATCTCCCAAAACCACAATCCAAAAGAACCTTCCCCACCCAATTTTTTTTTTCTTCCCTTCTTTGATTCAAGTCACACCTCATGTGGCTACCCATTCCTTTGACTATCCACATCTCCTCATGAAGACCCACATCATGATATAGTATTCAATGCATGTATTTAGATATGGGCGCAAAGAAGAAGAAGAAGACTGTAGCCTTGGTTTTGCTATTCTTGGTTTTGTTGTTCCAATTGGAGATCTCTGGCTGTGCAGTTTCAGTTTCTGTTACTGTTGAGACCATTAGAGGAAGATTTGATGGAAAGAATGGGACTGAAGAAGGACTTGGTTCTCAGAAGAGGAGAGTCTACACTGGTCCAAATCCTTTACATAATAGATAAGGCCCTCTGTTTTTATCTCACTCTGTCTTTTTTTTTTTTGTGTGATTGTTGTTTCAAGTACTTGATTGTTTTTGTTTTTTCTACATATATGAGGTTTTGTAGTTTTGCTGAATCTTCTGAGAGAATGCTGTAGCAGTTGGTACTGAAATTTGAATATGTGGAAGCAGTTTTAGATATGTATCAAAGTTTTTATATTGTATCAAATAATTATTAATTTTTATTTATTTATTCATTTTGCTTTTCATATGTCTCCTGATTGTCAACTGTAGTGATTTTTTTTGTTTCCCCCTTTTTTCTCTTTTTTTGTGTATATTTTTCAGATCATAATGTAATTTTTTTTAAATATGATCCAAATTTATAGGATAAACTAAAAAGTGAATTTTAGCCTAATATAGGTGTAAATATATATCCATGGTACCCTCAGTTCAGTTTTCATCATTTAGTGCGAATTTAACTTGATAAATTTCACTTGCAATAATTGATCATTAATTCAAGGTGGCTAAAGTTCAAAACTAGTTTGAGGAATCTATACAGTGAATCATTGAGCATTTCTTATTTATTCCAATAAATTAATAAGACATATAAAACTGGTGTATTATATTGTATTTAGTAGGGCCTTTCTCTTTGATGAGTAGAATTCAATTACTCATGAATTAAGTGCAATAAGTACAAAAAAAACAAAAATTAAGGACAACAAAGCCAAGGGAAGGTGCACCAGAAATGGGAAGAGCAATAAAACAAGTCACATATTTCTAGTTGAGAAGATCTCATAGCAGCCCTGCAAGTTAGGCTCCATGTCATCCAGCATGTCCATGCATGGTCTTCCCATGACTACAGTACCTTGAGAGATGAAGTGATTAAAAATTTTAACACGTGATTCTCTTATACTCCATCAACATTTTACCATGTGATTAAAAACATTACAATCTTACGTACTAGACATGCAAGATTGTCACATGTCAGTCATCCGAGGATTAAGAAGTGATAATAAGATCCGGCCCTGATTGAATCAGAAACTATTTGTATAAATACTACAATATTCATGATGAATATTTTTTACTAGTATTTCCAAAGGGTTTAAATGCAAATACAAGATTCTTCTGAGGGTACATGTTCAATTTCCCCACATCATTTGAAAAGGAGAAGCAAACACAACCTGAAGCCCTCTTTAAATGGGCCCAAAACCCAATAACCGACACAACCCATTATTGTGTACTAAAAAGCCTGGCTCGGATGCTCAGCCCATTTAATGCCTCCCTTTATAAAAACCTATAATAGAGGGGCCCATATATAAAAAAAGCATAATAACAAAATAAAATAAACTCTCTCCCCTTACGTATCACTCACTCTGTACTAACTCACTCCCAACATAAATTACGTCAATAACGCTATTAGTCGCTCCTTACTAGTGTAATTCAACCAAATGGTTCGCATGTTTAAATATTATTATACTCACCGGGAGGTAACCATATCTCCGCAGGTCCAGGGACTGTTCACTGTTGTTCTCGAGGGACTATTGTTTATATAAGTCCAGTCTCCAAAGAAAGATTTCATGGAAAGGCTTTAATCAGAGCCACTTTTGGTAACTTTTTGCATATTTTACTCTGTGTGGGATTTACGAGGAAGGGAGGACTGATTAATAACTTTTTATCTTTTATTGGAGATTGAAAAAAACCAAAAAACAAAAAGGGTTCTCACTCTGTAGTTGTGGACTTGGAACTCTAGATCTTTGGTTTAATGATAGTGATGCAACAGAGCAGATCCTCCGTACGTTGAAAGAGCTCCATCAATCTGGACCGTTCGTTGTATTCGACCATCTGGGCAGTTTTTTGGTTTTTTGAAAATGATGCACTTTGGTTATCTCTGTAATAACTTCTTGCGGAGGAACACAAATTCAATTTTTTTTGGGTGCATATATTTTCATAATATTATACTCACCACCTGTTATTACAAATTTACTGGTGATGGATTTATCTTTGGAATGCATTAAAGCCACCACCACTACCCAAATAAAATAATATATAAAAAAGTTCCACCCGCCCTTCTCTCTCCCACAGTGGATTCGTTCTCCATTACCGACAGTGGCCAGTCTCCTCAACAGTCCGGCCATCAACATGGTATGTATTGCTATGTGTAAACTATATAAGATTCACAAATAAGAAAAAAATATATAAGAGGATTGCAGCAAACAAATTAGATAAACTCTGAATTATGTTTTTCTGCAAGTGTTGTTAAATATTTGGTTGTATTAATGGATCAACATGAATGGAAGCAGATTAGAGTTCTCATTCGATAATGATTTGAAGCCTAAGTTAACTATCACCGTGAGCTGAAAAAGTAGGCGGGTCGACAGATTCAGTGTCGTCGTGTACTTCCCAGATCGACTAGGCTCTTGTCGAACCCGAAAGTCACTATTCGACTGTAACTATGTCAATGTAAAGACGGTGTATCAGTGTTATGTATCAACACATCGACAAGTCGTCTGTCGATTTTTGCAACCCAATCCGACGCTGCCTCTGTTAACCCCAATATATATGTTCGACTAAGTATTTGTCGACCTGGGAATTTTTTTCTTTTCTATACTTAATCTACAATAACACACAATATGGACATTGGTACACCTAAATTAAACCAATTGCAATAAAGAAACCCAAAACCCAAAGAAAAAATTGCTCCATTGGTTGATGGTGACGATTTCGATGCTACCATGATTTTGAGGATGAGACTGAGGGAGAGCGACGAGCTTCCCTACGAAGCTTCCTGATGATGATCGTGCGGACGAGCTTTCCGACGAAGTAAACAAGCACGATGAGCTCGAAGTTCCACCAAACGTGTGTGTGCCCAGGTTCCATGCCCGTGCGTAGAACGGCCATGATCGTGAGCACAAGGAGGGTGTCGTTGGGGACTGACGGAAAGGGGTAGGCGCCACGTTTGGGATGACGTCGCTTCGGCGTTCTCATAGCAGAGAGAGAGAGAAAGAGAGAGAGAGAGAGAGATGAATGGGAGGAGTGAAAGCTGAGAGAAAGACGCGGGAAAGTGTACGAAACTGTGGGAGGTGGGATAGGTGCTTTTGGTTAGGGCTATTTATATGGTAGTGGGTTTGGTATAAAATAAATAATCAGGTTGTGGGATTCACAGGGTAGTGGGATTGATCAAAAGGGTGGTGGGTGTATCGACACCCTTTTTTTTTGAAATAGAGTGAAATGCGTGTTTTTACAAAAAAAAAAAGAAAAAAAAAGGAAAATTAGTTAGGGGTCCTCGTGGCTACATGTTTAGTATTTTTAGAACCCTCCTATCAAATGTTGTTCAAAAATTCCCTCCATCCAATTATTTTACATTGTTAAGTATTTTTAGTATACTGTTAATACTCTCCAGTACATTGTTTACATTTGCATAATTGGATAAGGATATTTTTGATATTTTTGAACAATATCCAGCTGCAGGGATTTAAAGAAAAAATTTCACCGCTTTAGGGACTGAAAACAAATTTAAAAATTTCTAGGAACCTAAAAATAATAAACGGGTGACCACATGAACTCTAATTAATTTTCCCAAAAAACTATATACGTGTTTGAATTTTTGTAGAGATATGATATGACGCCTACTTGTCTGAGTGTATCATGATTATTTTTTGAAATTTTTGCATATATATATATCTTTATTAAATTCTAATTTTATCAAAATATCCCTGCTAAAAATCACAGTACAAAAATACCTCTTGAAAACTTTGAATGAGTGCAATCATGTCTTTGTGGTCAAATTTCATCTGATATGATTAATATTTTCTGTTTCAATCCAATACTGGCGTTTTAACTATTTGGAGTACATTCTCTTGTTAAAAAATAAAGGGAAAAATGCACATAAGCCCCTGTAAATTGGCTTATATCCATATCACCCCCTATAAGTTCTGAAAATCCATATTACCCCCTGAAAGTTGCCCTTAAATGGATTTAAACCCCTCTCCTTAACACCCAATAACTAGAGCCTGGTTAACCTAACCACACATATGTAAAAAACATGTATTGAATTCATATATTTTTATGTTTTTCGCTATAAAGTGTATAATAACGAGGAGTAGTTATACACTGCCTTATAGGGAATTTTATTTATAGTGTTAGTAACGATGACAAGCACAAACAAGGCTACAAATTGAAATGGTGGGACTTTGAAATGGTGGGACTTTTTACTGATGAAATCTAAGAAAAATTGATGGATCCCAGCAATTTTTTTGTTTTTTGAAATTATGATGACCTCTGATTAGTTATGAATCAAAATAATTCTTGTCATATTTTCATCAATTTAAACAGTATATTCAAGAAACATTTATCAATCTTCAGTATGAAAAAAACTCTTTTATAAGGCAATTTAGGTAATTGCCTAAGGCCCCCTAGATACACAAAGGCCCCTGAATTTTTTATTTATAAATAGGTCCAAATATTGACCAATGATAACTTAACACATTGTAAAAAAATATTTATTTTTCAAAAAAATTAATAGACATTTTGATATGGTTAAAAATAACCAATAAAAATTTGACAATATTTTATAATATCTAAAAAAATACAAAAAACCAAATTACTTGATCAATAGGATTTAAATGCTTTTTTGAATCTCAAAAAATTGGAATATGAAACAACAAAGCCTAAAAAAATGTCTCTTTCACACTTTTTTATTCTTTTTAATCCATTTCTTCTTTTTTTTTAAAAAAACTCTTATTCGCACTCTATTTCTTCTTTATATAAAAAAAACCTCAGTAGATTTCATGTTGATGAAAAAATTCTATGATGTGGACAACAAGGAACAAAACTTTCTTTTATTTAAATCAAATAAAAACTTAAATATAAAAACTTAATTAGTAATTTTGTATCCCAAAAAAAAATAGAAGAATGATATTTAAGTAAAAAATTAATAATTTAAAATTAAAATAAATATTATTAATTGTCTGGCCTCATAACATATCAAGCCGGCCCTGGAACTACAAAATTCCAAACAAACCGTTTGGAACCCACCCGCGGTGGTGGTGGCGGACGCCCGCAGAACTCAAACAAACGGAACAGCTTCTGCGTTTGCCCCGAGTTTGCGCGGTTCAATTTGTTGCTCGCTTTCCCAACGCCTCCAAACATGCTCGCTTAAGCTTCTCTGTCCGTCTTGCCAAACGGACGCATAATCCTCTAGCTATGACACACCTAGGGGCGATAAAGTGATTTTCTACCTTTCATTAAATTTAACCATGGTCTGGCAAAAAAATCACACAATGAAAAAATAAATATAAGAATCTCTTGAAACTTTAGAGTGAGTGAGGTTATCAATATTTCAAAAGTTTGTAATAGATATTATTAGATAGATTACATCACCTCCCATACCCACATCAGATTCTCAAAACTCAGAAACCTGAAAGAGATTGTCACACATTTTTACATGTATATTAGAAAATCCTGCTTATTACAGCATATACATACAGACAGAACATTGGATATGTTATCCTTTTTTGTTGTTGTAAAGCAAAATTATTGAGAAGAATATAATTTTCTTTTCTGTAGTGGTATTAGGAAATTTTGACCAAACTCTATATCTTGGAAGCATCAGCAGTCATTTTGCTTAGAGCAACTGCAGTTTTAGACCCAGACCGTCTCCCCAGTTGCTTGCAACTCTCCTACTGCCATCAGTTTCCCGAGATCGACTCCGGTCTTGATGCCGAGTCCATGAAGCATATAAACCACATCTTCAGTGGCGACATTTCCCGAAGCTCCCTTCGCGTAAGGGCATCCACCAAGCCCGGCAACAGAAGAGTCAACCACGCTCACTCCCATCTGTTTATGATGAGCAAATTATGGTCCAGCAAGTTTCAAAAACAACTTTTTCATAAAAGCTGTTTCATTGACTCATATAACACATAAAATCAAAATCCGAAACCGAAAGCTAGAATTTTAAACACACCCATTAAGTTTGCAGAGGCAGAATCTATTTGACAATTGGTTACAAACGGGGTTTTATAGACCTTTTTTTTAATGAAAGAATTGCTTACTTGGAGGGAGACCAAAATGTTTGGGAGGGACTGCCCGTAAGTGTCGTGGAAATGAACAGCGAGCTTCTCAACAGGGACAACAGACATCACAGCTTCAAGCATCGGGATGACGGTGCCTATGACACAGAGTTTGGAAATGAGACTGAATGAAAATTAAAACGGCAACCAAATATAGAGATCAAGTATTAGGCAAGATGGAAATATCTAACCTTGGTGAAGTTAGGCAGGATTTAATGTGGGGATTCAATATGTATAACAACTTTGTAGTTAAATTCTCTAATTTTATGGATCACTGGGTTTAACATATGAAAGCATTTTAAAAAAATTACTGAATGGAATTACTTTTGTTTCATGTATGACATAAAACTGCATTTTTTTTTCCTGCTGTCCAATTTTATTCTACACATCCATAACAAAGTGGGTAGATTACAGCAACATAACTCTAAATTATAGAGGCAAAGAAAGAGTAAAAAAAACATGTTTAACATAACAATGGATTCACTTATTTAATCACATCAATTTTTTGCTTGTTTTTCTACTCCATGTTTTATTTTTCATTTCTTCATATGAGCATTTAGATTTTATTGAGGTATTTTTCTTTCGATTAGAAATCAGCTTATGTGGTATAACAAGTTCTACTTTAATCAAATACTTTCCTTTCAACTTGGTGAATTCCTACAATCATGTTCTTTTGTTTAAAACACAAAATATTCAACATAGAGGACAAAGAAATATAGAGAGACAAACCTGGCGTGCCAACTCCAATTGTATCACCAAGGGAGATCTCAAAGCAACCCATATCGTATAATTCTTTAGCCACGTATGCCACTTTAGAAGGTGGCACTGGCCCTTCCTCCGGACAACCAACAACACATGATACATACCTACCACAGTTCAAGAATAATGACTAGAATCAGCCTCTTTGCAATGTAAAGTTAGGGACTCACCTCCAAGATTAGTAACACAGAATAAAACATGCACGCAATATGCCGAAACTCAGATTAGAAGACTAAATTTTACCCCCCAAAAAAAGGTCTAATAAATAGTACAGAAATTCGTCCCCTTAGATTATGCAAGAGCAAGACAATGTCATTTCTAAAGCTTAACTTATAATATAAATGATGTGGGAACAAGTAAAAACAGATTTTCATTTTGAAAAAAATGGAGTTTTAAGAGAGTGGTGCCATCTATCCATATGTTTAGTATTGCCAGCCATTATATAAGTCTGTCACTTAAATATTCACATGTACAAAGATCCATATATATTTCATAAAACCTTATGAGAGAACTATTATGTTACATACCCACGGACCGGGATTGAGTGATTTTTGGCAGCATTAACCACATCACGATAACGTGCAAGACTCTCTTCTATGCTGCAATTGATATTTGACTTTGAAAATGATTCAGAAGCTGATGCGAACACAGCAACTTCCTTTGCACCCGCTGCAACCGCTGCCTCAAACCCCTGAAGCACATGATCATATTTTATCACAAAACCCTGGTTTAACAGCATAATTCAGATCATATTTCAAGAAATATTGCTCACCTTAAGATTAGGTGTTAACACAGGAAAATGTGCACCCTGCAAAGTTCGAATTGCCGCCATAACATCCTTTCCGTCAGCCAACTGAAAATATATTTGGGAGACAAAAAAACAGGTAAGCAAAAGAAATTGTAAGAAAAAAAAATATTTTCAGAAATTCAAGACTCTCAACACATAAATGATTCCACTGCACAAATATGTGGGAAAGATGCAAAGATTCGTAAAACCTTATCCCAGTAGAAGATATGAGCTTAAAATTGTCAAATATATCATTCCAGGAAAATAAATTAGATATCCTAAATCCTAATATTTTGTAACGTACTTGACACCCTCACTCTAAGCCATTTTATGGTAAATGTACTGAGGCTGTGTATGAGTTTTGGAGCTGTGATGGACAACCTTGTGCCCGAATCTGACACCAACACGAAAACAGATGTCCCTCTTACATTATACTACCAAGTCTTCTAGGAGTGACAAGCCGCATTAGCACGTGTCCTTGCCATTGTTACATAGATTTTGTGAAATTTATAAGATTGAGGAATCAAGTCCATTGATATCATGGTCCAAACAGCAATACACCATGTTTCAAATATTTTCCGGACCTCATAAAATATAGACTGAAACATCGTTGATGGACACCATAAATGCTATCTAGAATAAATATTCCACTCAACTCTGATATCAGGAGAAAACAAGGGTCACAATCAACAGTGGCCTCTAAAAAAAAGGATTATTTGGAGTCAATTAGTGCCCACACCTGAGGTACCCATTTGGGGGAGACAAAGCTTGTAGCCTCAACTACAGGCAATCCCGATGCAGCCAATCTTCGTATCAATTCAATCTTTATATCTGTAGGTACAGTGCCCTTTTCATTTTGCAATCCATCTCTTGGCCCAACTTCAACAATCTTCACGAACCTTGGCATACCTCTCCAAAACTGCAGATATGATGAAAAGTTGTGATCAGGAAGTTAAAAATATCACTGGGAACAAAATGGAGATAAATGGAAAAAAAAATTGCAAAGTGGTGGAGCTTGCTTTTGCATATACAGATTAAAAATATGTTAGTGGAACTAGAATAAGATCTTTACCACAAGAATCATGCAAAAAAAAAATCATTTTATAATAATTTCATAAATGTTTTTCAAGAACGACACAATAACAGTTTTCGGAACATGTATTGAAATTTAAATGTGTTTAAATGGTAATATAAAAGGTGGCGTCAATGGGATATTTAAGAACCTTGTTCGCAAAATCCTTATGTCCTTGTCATTACAAGGAGAGCTATAGTGACGTTCTTGCAAATACAATGGATCACATGCACTTTCGAAAACCCTTTTGCTCGTACCAAGGCATGAACTCCTCCTTACATGATCCCCTTGAAACATGCCCCAGGATTGTCTTCTCCATGTGTATTCATCACTGCAAAATAGATTACAATAACATGTTACAACATCCCACAACCTTTGGTGCAAAAAAACCGATGCAATTCTTTTCCCAATGCATATGAACTTGTTGTGGGATTCAATATGTATTAGGCAATAAGGTGTAAAGCTTCCATTGGTACAGATTCTACTGCTCATACCAGGGTGGGAAATAACTTTCCCCCTCGCAAATAATTTTTTTTTCATGTTAACGTTCTAGCCTCCCATAACTAGTAGTACACACTATAAACATCAATCGACACTATTATGCGAAAATAACAAAAAAACCATCACTGGGAAATGGCACAAGTGGAAGCGTATACCATAAATGTTGGTTGATTTTGAAAAGGTGAATGCAGGAATAAATTAGGCTCTGAACATGATCATATGTGACAAATCCTGCCCCAAGCATTTCTTGTCAAGGAGTGGTATAGCCTAACCTTCTGTTTGGTTGCGAATTAGCTTATCTGGGCATAAAATAGTTGATGGGGACAGAGGAAGATTAGATGATTTTATGTTGGTTACTACTCCTTTCTTTGTTTAGATAAATTTTGTCTTTTGATTTTGTCTTGTCTGAATATAGTTATAGTTTGATGGACAAACATGAATAAACTGTACATGCATCCTCAAGTACAACTATCAAGGTTTATTATAACTTATCAAGGCATAACTATTACATTTTATTCACACTAAACAAACATGTTTTTTTCCAGGTTAAGCATGTTCTTTCCTAATCCACCTTCTTACACGTGAAACAGAGAAAATATACAAATCAATCAAGCATTACTATAAGATCAATGCCACAAGTACTACAAAAACACTAATGATCAAATATACTAGCATCCAACATTGAGAGCTTACTTGCAGTTGTTTGAAGAGCTGCAGCTCCGACCCTCGATCAAGCAATTCCCCATCTCCAACTCACCAACCCTAGGCCTGCAAGCCCCGGAGGAAAACCCCCGGAGCCTCCCCATAGCATCCAAGCTTGGCAAGCTTTCTAGGCCAATGGGTTCCTCTAGACTCGACATCGTAAGACTGGACCTCAAAAACGAAAACGGAATCAATGCACGTGAAAACCGACCGGTCCATCGCAAACACTCAGGCAAGGCCTTTGATGTCAGCATTGCATCAACAACAGTGCATAAAACATGAAACCAACACAGAAAAACTCAATTTTTTTAAGGCTATCGAAAACCTGACTCAATGCCAAAAAAAAAGTTTACTTTTTGAAAAACAGAAGGCTCTCTGAGTCAAATTAACAACCAAAGCCAATACACATATTTGGAAAACTAATCTTACTAATGAAACCCACATCATTGTCTATCAACTTCCCTCCACCATTCACAATTCATTCAAATCACGCAATCAATGAAAACCCATCATCAATAACATTCCCAAAATCCGAAATCAAATAGATATTTTTCGCCATTGAACATCGAACTGACCTGAATTGAATCAAATCCGATACAAACAACGACGAATGTTGTTGGAAAACCCCAAAAAATCGATTTTTTTTTAAATTAGGGTTTGTGAATTGGGTTGGAAGCAAACCCTAACCCTAAAGAGATTAATTTATTAAAAAAAGGGGGGGGGGGGGGGTTGGTTGGTGTTAGTTGGTATGTCTGGTTTCAGATCAACTGTTACTCTCTCAAAATCTGAAGAACGATTGGTAGGTCAATGCCGATTAATTGGACATTCATCGCCGATTCTGGATTGCCGGAGAATTTCGGGCCGGAGGAGGAGATTCGTTGATATCGAGGCCCATTTTTGAAGTTGGGCCCACTGAAATGTCAAACTACGTATGGGCATCTTTAGAAATCTCCATGGTTGGCCCATTTTAGAGAAATGTGGAAGGGGGGGGGGGGGCACTCCAACCCACCCACTTCATTTTTACCTCCAATTTTTTTTAATTTATAAATATTAACTTAAATAATAATAAGATAATAATGAATATAAAATTGATTTAATTAATATTATTTATTATTTTTAAATTTTAATATATAAATAATTAATATAATAATATTATTAAATTTAAATGAAGTGACGGAGGGGAAATGAAATGGAACAATTTCGACGATTCTCAACGAATCATGTTCATTTTACATTTCGAAATCATTGATTGAACATTTGTGAAAAAAATGTGACAATCATTTTAAGTTCAATATATCAATTCAAGCTTAATGTATTTCAATTTCAATGTTTATTCAAGTTTTTTAAAATTTTAATTGCGTGACTTACTATAATGTCAAGTAATACATTGATGAATGTAATAACTTAATCAATATTAGACTCATGAAAGTCTCGACGAGTGATAAGGGATAGAATAAAACTTAACTTACGATGAAGGATACAAATGGAATTAAACTGTATGCATTAGGAAGGGTATTTAAGGGTTTTAAATATGTCGTCTGCATTTATCCGTTCGAGCTGCATATTTGTAGCAAAATCCCTTCCGTCTGCATTTTGGAGCTGTAAATACAGTTCGATTGGAGCATCCCCAAGATGCATTTTGGAGATATGCATCCCGGTTGGAGATGCTCTTATACAGTCCATTTTACAGTTAACAATGTTACACAGTGTTCTTTTTGGTCCCTCCAATGCAGTCCATCCGTGTTTCCATTTTTTTTCTTATTTAAACATGTGAAGTATACGGTGAATTGAATGATATTATTTATAAAAAAAAATGTGAAAAATACTTTAAATAGATATTTATCTTGTTCTGGTGTATAAAAGAAATTAACAATATATATGAGATTGTAAAAATGATAGAGTATAACAACACTTTTTTTTAAAAAGGGAGGAGCACTCACTAATGTGGATATTTTAAATTTCATTTCATCATTTTTCAAGGAAAATGTTATACTTAGTACTATAGTTTTTTCAGACTGCACGTAATTTGAAAAATTTTGAATATATATTTTATAAAAAAATGAAATACTCATTCGAATGAGTGAATAGAATGTATACATTAATGCTTTTACATTTTTTAAATATAATTCTTACATGATGTGGCGCGAGCAGGAATGGTTGTAGAAGTCTCTCGAGTGTAATCAACAATGCTACTAGACAATGTTGTAATTCTCACCACCTAAATATAAAAAAGGGTTAATTGTGAAAATGCAGTATCAACTTTGATCTATTTTGGGTGGGGTTGTTTTTTTGTGGGTGGGATGCATTTAGTAGAGTACTCTTCTTTTCGTGTATTGATGTAGGTTCTATCTACATGAGGTGGATGAGTTTATAATTTTTTTGTCTTTTGGAGCTTTCATTTTGAATACAAAGGTAAAAGTCAACTTCTTATAAAAAAATAAAAAACTTTGATCTATTTTGAATATCTAGCATTTAATTTGAATTGTCTTTTCTCCCTATGGATTCCTAAGATTTGGATCAATTCCTGATTATAATATTTTATATTTTCATATTAAAATAAAATATTTAAGAGAAATAATAAAAAATTTCTTCGCAATGTCTGGTGCAACACTAATTTTCTTGTGATCACCCATGTGCTAATTTTAGGTCCCTGAAAAATTTTAAGTTATGTTTAAGTCCCTAAGGTGTCAAAAAATTATCTTTAGATCCCTTCAGCCGGATGTTGTTCAAAAATACCAAAAATGCTCTCGCTTAGTAATGCGAATGTTAACAATGTATTGGAGATACTTAACAATGTATTGAAGGGTGTTTACAGTGTACTGAAATAATTGAGTTGGGGGTATTTTATGTGAAGGTTAACAATGTACTGTGAAGTGTTAACAGTGTACTAAAATAATCTTACAAGGAGCATTTTCGATATATTTTTTTCACCACTTCAGAGGTTTAAATTTTTTTTAAAAATTTCAAGAATCTAAAAAAATAGACGAGTGACTACAGAGACCTCTAATTAATTATTTTTTTTCATTTTTTTCATTTTTTTGCATGTATGCACAAACACACTATTGCCCCGTTTGGGAAGCAGAATAGGTGAAAATAAGGGTAGTATAAGGGTGGTATAAGAATGGATAAGGAAAATGGTTGTTTATATGCAGAGTATAACTTGATATTACTAAACCAGTTTAAACGAGTATAAGAGAGTATAACAATTCTAAGTAATCCCTAGAATAAGCTATACTCACTTTATCTATTCTCATGGACCCACGTGTCAAATCAATTTTTTACATTTTATCACATCAAATCACATATCAACACTTCTTATAAATCAAAGGGTCCACATGTCAAATCAACTTTTTTTACTTTATTTATATTTTATTCTTTATCAACCAAACAACTCAACCTTTATTCATACATTTTCCAATGAGAATAAAAAAAAACACAACCAAACAAAAATCTCTTATTCATGTAGATTTATTATCTATACTAGCATAATTATCTATCCAGAATAACTCAATTCTGCTATCCAAACGGGGACTATAAAAACTGGCTATGGGAAAGATTAGTCATGTGTAAGAGATCTAATCAAAATTCACTCATTCCTCGGTAAATGCATTGGCTATGGGAAAGATTGGTCATGCGTAAGAGATATAATCAAAATTTTCTCATTCCTCGGTCCCATGAAACTACTGGAATTAAATTCCTGAGAAAGGAGGAACTCTCATCAGGACTGTTTATGATTACCAAAATAGACATGTCTAAACTTGTCTTAATTAAGCAAGTGAATTATTCTGTGATACCGAAAATATGAGGATGTTTTGGATTCTCCACGCGGCAATCACATAGAATTATTATGTGGACCAATTAAAACTCATAAGGTTAAAATAACAAGCTAATGCATAACAGTATAACACCATACATACATCACCCAAAATCAAGCAGGATGAGTGACAGACCTTTAAAAAAAAGAAAGCCAAAGAAAAGCAAATCAAAACAAAACAAAAGAAAAACAGGTGAAGACAAAACAGACAGACATGCAGCCAAGAGACACGCCGCCGGAGGAGGTACCCTCCTCAGACACGATCTATCATCATCGGACTCTTCAAGGGATCATCAATCCGTACCAAAGTTGGTGGAGCAACAACAACAACATCAACAACAACCACCATGGTTTCTCCATGTTGGATCTCATAAGAGGATCCTCCTCCACCACCACCACCACCACTCTCTTCTCCTCTCTCTTCCCCCCGGTGTCTTCAATCGCCAGCGGTATCCCAACGGATGGGAGCTTAGCCGCCGCCACCGCCTCGAGGAACCATAGGGAGGCGGAGAAGAGGAGGAGGGAGAGGATCAATTCCCACCTTCAGAGACTTCGATCCCTTCTTCCTTGCAACTCCAAAGTAATTATCATGAGTGATTACTCTTATGTATTTTGTGGGGTGAGATCAATCTGGATCCCGTCAGGTGTGGTCAGTTCGTGATAGGAGGCACTTATGACAACAGTCAGCAATCTCACATGCTAAGTATGTGAGGTTGTTGAGTGAGTTTGATAAGATCGATCATACCTGATTGGATCTCATATATTATAGGGTTTGGTTCAGAGGATCCAGTTTTCTTATAGGGTTTCTCATGCAAAATATAAGCTTGTTTTAGAGTTTTGTGGGATCTCTCTATGATTGGTTTGGTTATTTGTGTTTTTTTTTTTGTATATAAATGGTTAGGTTTCCATATCAGTTTTGATATAAGAGATCGAAATTCAATAGAATTTTTTGGTGTTGCACTTTGATAGAATCCAACCCTAATTGGATTCTACCCTGACTAGATCCCATCTGAGTTCCTCCATTTCATGGTTTTCTATGGTTAGGTATTCAAGTGGCTCATCTTTACCAAGTCATCTTCACAAAAAAACTTGATTGGGTGAATCCTTGTTTGAAGTAATCAGATTCATATAGACCACCAAAAACAAATATACATTAGATCCATATTCTGCAAGTAGTCATAATTTTTAAGCTTTCTTTCCAAATCAATTCATCTTGGTATCTTAGGGTTTGAACTTTATGTATAGATAAAGAAGGTGGTAGTGTGGTACTTTCCAGGGTTAGGATTTTTGGGAAAGTTGCTTTGCTTTGGAGAGGTGGGTCTGTCTCTAATTTTAGAGAGGGAAAGATACAAAACTTTTTTAGGGTTTGTGGAAAGTTGTCCATATATCTTTTAAGTATCTCCAAGTCTCACTAACAGCCCCCTTTTTTTTTCACAGACAGACAAAGCTTCACTTCTAGCAAAGGTGGTGGAGCACGTAAGGGACTTAAAACAAAGGACATCGGAGGAGATCGCCGGCACCACCACCGACGTCTTCCCCTCCGAACACGATGAGATCTCCGTCTCTCACATCGGCCACCACCCCCACCACCAATCAGTCTACAAAGCCATAATGTGTTGCGAAGACCGGTCGGACCTCCTCCCGGAGTTGATCAAGACATTGAAGTCTCTCCGGCTGAGGACATTGAAGGCCGAGATGTCGATGGTTGGCGGGAGAGTGAAGAACGTTTTGATCCTCGCAGGAGAAGAACAAGAACAAGAAGAGAATTCGATTGGATCATTGCGCGAAGCTTTGAAGTCTTTGATCGAACGGGACGGTTCGGGCAATCGGTGCAAGCGGAGGCGAGTCAGCTCGGATTATAATTCTATATGAGTGATCGTGTTTGAATTGTGCATGTTTTTTTTATGTATGATAATCAATGTTTGTGTCATGCATGAGTAGCGTTTTGAGTTGTGTGTGTATTAGGAGATGCATGCATGTTGTGTTTGGTTTCAATAAGGAGAAATTATTCAGTGTGTGTTTTCAATGAGCTAGGTTGGCTAGTTTGTTTGTTGATTTGTTTCAATGTGTAAACTCCTGAGGGATATATACACTCTCTATATATATGTGGCAAAATTAAGCAAATTAAACTTTGTATACATTGTTGGTTCCTATATATGTATTAAGGTGCATTAGATTTATATGGAATCTACTCTCTGTATGTGGTTATATTAGAGGTTTATTGAACTTCAAGATTACCAAAAAAAAAATTCAGGACAGTTAATTCGTTGGAATCAACATAATTATTCTCCATGGATTCGGATGCAATTTGTTCTCTTAAATGCTGTGTTCTCTATTATCAGAATCTTATACATGCCAGCGAGTTTGGAATTAACTGTTCATTAATTATAAGAGTTCAAATTCTGTGTCTGTTTATTATCATAGATTTCTATATGACAATTAAGTATTATATTTCCAATTAGTTTGGAAACATTCGTTCACTAAAGGGCTTGATACTCTTATCACACATTTGTACATGATAAGTACTACACACCAATTAGTTTTGAGTTTGTTCTCCAAGGGTTTTTTTTTAAGATCCCATGCATGTGTAGCTATCACATGCATAGTTCTCTGTGATAATATCACATATGCTGTCATGAAAACAGAACATATAAAATGCTCTTAATTAATTTCAAATTGTCTTAATTTAAATAAAATTTATGAATATCACCACTGGTGTTCTGCATGTAATTAATTATTTTTAATATATCATGTTAAATGAGTGTGACTAGTATATATGTGATAAGTTTGAATCATCTATTTGTGTTTGTTTTTGTTTGAATCCATCAAATGCAATGGGCTCATTCATTATATATGGTCTTATTCATATAATGAATTTAGAACAGTTTTATTTAACTAAGCAATGGAAAAAAATATTGGCCTTATATATATGACATGCTTGTCATAGAGATATATGATCTTACCCAGTTTTGAGGGACAATTTGATGAGAGAGAGAGAGAAACATTGAGGAAGAAGAAGTGATGTGTCCATATCTAAATTTAGTGCCAGTGCCACAAAATATTGTCCACAAAGACATATTTAATTAGTCAACCTTCATTTTTTTTATCTACTTTTACAGTTCAACATGCGTGTTCATGTGGTGGAAGTTAAATCTCCCATCATCATTGGACACCATTATTTTGAGCACCAAGTGAATAAGTGATCTCTAGACTATTTACTCCAACTATCTTAATTATTAGACTGATCAATGATTCCATGCATGTTGGTGTATGCACTCCAATTTTCCACACCTTCTTTGACTATCAAACCTGGTCAGACCCAACACAACAAGAGTTAGTGATGCAATGTTTCAAAATCTAGATTGACTGACTATAAAAAGCCATGATGGGAGTCCCTAGCTAGTGTTCATCTTTTGGATAAAAA
Source organism: Acorus calamus (assembly GCA_030737845.1). Taxonomy (NCBI): domain Eukaryota; kingdom Viridiplantae; phylum Streptophyta; class Magnoliopsida; order Acorales; family Acoraceae; genus Acorus; species Acorus calamus. The sequence continues at coordinate 6,562,620 of CM060862.1, read as the reverse complement.
TATTGTCCTGAATATGGCATGTTGTGCTTTAAAGACTTGGGGAATTGGTGTGCCTTGGCATTAATTAGTATGACCTTTTGGGATCTGTTTAATTAGTTGGTATCCTAACATTAGTTCTCTGATAATTAGTGTCAAAACTATAAGTTTCAAATGTATTATACTATTATTTATCTAAACCATATATAGAATTAATAACCTAGCTAGCTAGGATGGAAACCACTGATAACAAGTGCAGTTTTTATTCTAATTAAGCACAATTTTTTGAAGTATATATATATATTCATTTCTTGTATTGATTTGAACATGTTTTGAATTTTTTTTTTTAAATGTTTATTCATCTAAGCAAGCATACATTTTCATAAAAATAATTTATATACTATGTTAGATAAAAATGACATTTATAAAAATATCTATGTAGAATTGTTCAAATGTACCAACATACATCCTATTAACAATGTTCTAAACAGTCTCTAAAGCCTCAAATTAATTATTTATGCTAAAATAAACAGGCAGACTGAAATGGTAGTGTGTGTATGTGTGAAGGATAGAAAGAGAGGGGACAAAAAAAGTTGGGGGGAGACAAATCGAGTGTAGGCGTGGCTCAAGGCGTGCTCACCTTTTCTTTCTTTTAGAGCAGATGAAAAAAAAACTCCCTCCCTCTCTCTCTCTCTCTCTCTCTCACACACACAAAAACATACATAGCTTTTCCACACACACACACCCTTTTTAATTGTGTTATTTTGTCCTCCCACAGCCCATCATTACTACTGTCTATCTGACCCATTTGTTGAAGGTTTTTAGGACCACTTGCAACACTTAAAAGGAGATATATCAGACCTTGGAAAGCCATGCCAGTTCTGATAGGAAAGTTATGGGTACTGAAGAAGAATGAGAGAGAATGAGAAGGAATATTATTTCTTGAAAGGAGGGTATATAATGTCATATAACTGCAGTACGTGCTTTTGATTTTCTTTAACTTCATGCGTGTTAATGTTCATTAATTTTGAGATATATGCACCAATGAACACACTTATAGTAGAAATAAAAATTACATGATTTAATTTGTTTAACAAGACATGTAACTCGTTGAAAAAATGTGAGCTACACGTGAGGTTGTAAATAGGATTGTGTGTACGTAACAACACTAATTATCTATGATATATAACAATTTAGACAATATAAGAGATTTTCAACTGAATTTTTTATTATTATTATTCTCACTGTATACATGAAAATCATCTTTGCATTATGTGGTCATCTTAAATAAATTAAAGATATATAAAGATGTGGATAAGAGATAGATATAAATTTATGATCCTTTAAATGTGTGTTGCATTGTTAGGTGAGATATTTTTTCACAAAATTACATAGATAGATATTATTGAACCATTAACATATATTAATGTTGATAAATAATTTTTTATTATTATCAGAACTTATAAATGAATTAGGTCATAGCTATCGAATTTTATATAAAACAATCGTTTAATTATTTTGGCCTGAGGGTGCTTGACATGAAAGATGGCTAAGATTTTTTTTACCAATACTTTACATATAATAAACATGCCTAAAATAATTTGTTGTTGAGGTAATTAATCATGACATATTAACGATATTATCAGAGTTTTTAATTGAAATTAGCTCAACAACAATCATGACATATAATGACATATTAAGATATATCAGAGGTAATTAATCATGATATATTAAGGATATATCCATCTTTAGATGTCATTAAACAGAAAATATGAATGTTATTTAAATCTAAGATTATGAATAACCATACAAGATAATTGATACTTTTAATCATTTCTTTTTTTTTAAATATTAGTTTTCTTTTTTTGATATAGATTAAGGACTAATACTAATATTTTTATCAGATTATTAACAAGCTTAGTTTGGACATTTACTAATTTTTTTCTACTATGATTGATTCATTGTATTCGTCATTTAGTTATTCGTATGTACATAAAAACTTATTAAAAATTAAAGTCAATTGAATGAAGCTATTTTTAATAAATCTAAAAAAAAGTTTAATGATACATATACTTCGCCTATCGATATATATATTTCGTTGGATTTTTAACAATATGCATATAAGACTGTAAAAATGACTAGTGTAACAACGCCTTTTAAACAAACACATTCACGTTCTTTTGAAGGGGCCACATCTCTTCTTTGCTATAATTGGAGGCTTGGTGAATAAGAACAAGAGAGCTTAATTTAATTAATTAACTTTCTTATTCTTTATTGATGACTGAATAAGTTTTTATTCCCGTCCTTGTTCGCCTTACTCGTGTCTTGGGATTTAACCATACAAATTTTTTGTGTATATACTTCATTACATGGCTAATTTGAGTACATATTTCTTTTTTTATATAAAGATGTATATTTCGCTTATTAGATGACATGCATATATACATTCTCATTTATAACTCATATATCTTGTTAGCCACATACATTCATTGTACAAGTGTATATCTGGTTAGAATTTTTTTCACATTCAATAAATAAGTTCATATAATTCATTGGGATCAATACTTCATTTTATACAAAAATATATATCTCTAGGTATACAATTTTTAAGAAAATAAAAAAAGAGTGTGAAATTGAGGCTGGAAAAGGTGATTGAGTCTGAGTCTAACATTTTCGCTTTGTAATTTTGTTTCGGGCGTTGGTACACTTAGTTTTTTTTATAATCTAAAATGCAGTTTATATACCTCGTTAGACAATGTATATACCTCAATAAATATTTTATTATATTTACTCAAAATCGTTTCATTCAACTCAAAATAAAGCGATATATATATGTTTTTTATTAATGTATATATCTCATTAGATGATGTTTAATATTTTTTAGAAAATAAAAACATGTATAATATATATTTTGATTGGTAAAAATGATTGATTCTAACTTTCTTTTGTTTTCCCGTATTATCATATTTGGGCCCATGGGCAAGAGGCCCATGCCAACTGATGGGTTATATGACGGAATATGTTACACTAATCACAAATTACACTTGTTTTTATTTTGGGTATTGTTATACCGAATCTTTTTAACAGTACAAATACAATCTTATATGCATCATTAAAATCTAGTGAAGCATATGCATCGATAGATGAAGTATATGCATTTTTAAACTTTTTTATATTAACTAAAATTAGATTTATTTAATTCAAAATAGACAATATATTTTTTTATCAAAGCATATATAAATGATGTTTACCACATTTTTTTAAAAAATAAAACATATATGGTATGTATTTTGGACTGTAAAAAAAATTAAGTCTAAATTTTTCTTTTATTTTTTTTAAAATTATATATCTCATCTAATAGGTATAAACTTTTATAAAACATAAAACAATGAAGTATATATTCTAATTAAATAATATTATTTTTATAAAATAAGAAAAATTTCAAAAGTTATATCTATCTTCTATCTATTATCTAATCAAAACTGTTTGTTTTATGTTTGTTCATTTGTGTGTTACATTTTCATTTTTCAATTTTATCTTGATTTATTTATCATCTTTGAATTTAAATTAAAGAGTAAGAATGAGAAATACATATTTTAATATTTTAATGGATAATATGATATATTTATTAAATTTATTTTTTTAATCTATCTATATACTAATCAGAAGTGATTAAATTTTTCAACTTTGTTTCTTTGTAACACTTCATTTTCAAATTTACCTTTAATTTTTTATCATCATTATTTTTTAGATTAAAAGTAAGAATGAAAAAAAATAAAGAATAATGCACGTCATTATTTTTTTGTTGTTTTTTATTCTATTAGATTTAGATTATAATAATCATGGAATATATATATATATATATATATGATAAATAACTAATTTCAAATCAAATATATGATTCAACATTTGATCTCACTTTTTATCATGAATAATCATTTTTGAAAAAAATTATTTCAAAGTCATAAATATATATCGAAAGTTCTTTCCAATAGCTATTGATCACCCCAATTGAAGTTATACTTGTAATTTGTGAATTTTTAAAAAAATTCAGGTATAATTTAATTCATGATTTTTTTGTATCTATATATAAATCGAATAATATCATCAGTATCCATCAAATTTTAATGGTTTTTTTTCATACATACCCTTAAAAAATCACATTTTAGCAAAATATCCTTGATAATTTATCATTATCAATAATATCATTCAAAAAAATTTAAATTATATATAAATGACATTTTTTATCTATATATTCAAGTGTTAGTTTCAGAATTTAAAATGAGTAAAAAATTTATTTTACAAAATTTTCATTATATATTTTTAAAATGTAAGGTTAGTTTTTTAAATAATTTATTTTTGAAAAAATTCATATAATGGAGACCCCCCGCGGGCCGCGGTTATATATATATATATATGTAAAAAATTCATTTGATGAAATTTTTATTGTATATATAACATTGTATATTCAAAAATTAAGAGTATTGATTGTGGACAGTTTTTTAATTTTTAATTTTTAATTTACACTGGGGAAAGATATACAACTATACGATGTATGTTGAGGTGGCATATACGTCTAGTAGGGTTGATGTTCTCAAGTCGTCGAAAGCTTGAACCACTTCGCTGGTTCAAAAATGGGGGGAGATCACGAAGAAGAAGAAGAAGAAGAAGAAGAAGAGATTGTCTGCTTAGACGAGTCTTTCTTCATCAATCGCAAGTAACCCATCAAAACCCCCTCTTTCAGATCTCCAATCCCCCACTATCTGACTTGTATTTGTTGTCTTTCCGCAGCTATGAAGTCACCACATTCACATTTGGGTCTAATGTTCTTCGCCTTCTCTGCCTCCAATCCGCCTCCAGTAAGCACTGAATCTAAATGGGTAGTCAAAGATGCCTTTTTTGGTTGGTTTTGATTCACTTTTTTATTGAAAGTTGTCATTTTTTGGGGGGTGTTCTTCAAATAGTGATCTCAGATGGGTTGGTTTTATTTTCTCCAAACATATATGCATTGGATTCATCAGTTGTAATGTGCCCATTCAGGAATCCTTCATATGTGTTGGGTTTTTTTCGTTTTATTAATATGATCTTTTTATTTTATTTTTATTTTTTTTTCCAAAGTTTTAATTGAATTTTATTGTATTGTTTAATGGGTTTGGTTTGATTAGTAGTCTTTCTAATATGTGCCTTTAGTACATACTGTTGAAATTGTTCTCTCTCTTTAGATTTGGGGGATTTCCTAATGGATTGCTTGCATTGGGAATTGTTTGTTGGCAGTTCAGTTTCTTGATGCAATGTGAATTAGATATCTTGATATATCGTTGAATATAGGTTTGGTGTTCGCAATATCTATTGTGCTTGATATGTTAATCAAGGTTGGGATTATCTTTAACTATAATCCTTACATTTTTAACAATAATCAGATGATAATTTTTTTCAAAGTAAATATTCATTTTGATAAGTTGATTAAACACAAAAGTGGACCAAAGCTCTGGTATTACAAGATGCATAAAGGTACTTTACAACTACTAGAAAAAACAAAAAGAATAATTTTACAGTTCTAATGAGATAGAAGAGTAGGAGAGATAGAATTTGACATTATAATTTTCTTATCTCCTAGGCTGCCATGTAATCTATTATAGACAAAATACCATATGATTCAAATGACCAGTTTTCTTCTTTTCTTCTGATTTGTTATCTTATACGATTGATACTGACAATATGTGTGGCAGCTGATTACGATCTTACGGGACAGTTGGTGTGGCCAGGAGCAGAGTTACTAAATGAGTACCTCTCAAATAACGCGGACATAATCAGGGGTCGATCTATTATCGAGTTGGGATCTGGAGTTGGTAAGGATGAAATCTTATTTGTGTTATTTTTCCATTTAGCCTGATGTCTGGTTCATAACTCTTTCTGTTGGTATCTTTATAGGCATCACAGGTATACTCTGCAGCAGATTTTGCCGTGAGGTTGTATTAACCGATCATAATGATGAAGTCCTCGAGGCAAGGTCTTGAAACCATCAGTCCCACCTTTTCTGCTTTCTGTATCATGTATGATCATATTCATTCATGGACAGCATATTTCTTGGACGAGTATAGCACAGTCCCACCTTTTCTGTTTTTTGTATCATGTATGATCATATTCATTCATGGACAGCATATATCTTGGACGAGTATAGCATAGGGGTTTTTTTTTGCTATGTTCAAGTCCACATCATATAGATTTAATTAAATGGATGAACGAGTGTACAAGAAAATGAATAGCCGAATGCAAAGCTAAACTTAACAGAATGATTAACAAATTAGGATCATATTATATAATTTGGTTATGCTGACATTTGAGGAAGCTGTTATTCTCAACTGTACATATTCTGGTCATCTTTTCCCTACAATCTAATATGTTATTCTTGCTATATTTTCAGATCTTGAGGAAAAACATAGAGCTCCAAGCAGCATCTGATAGTCCAAGTTGTGCTGGTAGATAAGCTTGCTAGTACAATATTATCCATCATAGTTAATGAAAATTCAAGGACACATACATAACAATTCAAGAGTATTCCAGCCATCAAAATCTGATTTCATGATCCTAGAGAATGAAAATTTTGCATCTACTTTTTTTTCCGTTTTGTTTTCACTTGCAGGATTGGCAGCTGAGAAGCTAGAGTGGGGGAATTCTGATCAAATAAATCACATTTTACAAAAATATCCCGGTGGATTTGAGCTTGTTCTTGGAGCTGATATTTATATCCTTTATGACTATCTGATTCTTAGGCTATGTTAAAAAAGTTTGGAAAAGAACTTTTCACTTAAAGCAACTTTTGGAAACAGCTTTTCAAAAAACATACATTTGTTAGACTCCTAAAAAGCTGCTTTTATAACTTTGTTTTTCACTTTCTTTAAAAGCTGGGGGCCACTGAGGGCGTTGGAAAACCGAGTATAATTCCTGCAAAAGCATAATCTCCAAAATTTATTCAAACCCTTTTTCCAAATGCTACCTTACTTTGTCAATTGACCATGTTGCTGGTTTTTGAAATTTCTACTCTTGTATTTTGGGATCCTTGACACAATATACGTTTCCAGCAGTCAAGCATTCCTCTGCTTTTCACTACTGTACAGCAAATTCTTCGTCTCCAAGGCGCCCAGTGCAAATTCATACTCGCTTATGTTTCACGGGCTAAGATGTAAGATGTCTACCCATGCATGCTGATGACTTAATTGTTTGAATATTGATTCAAGTATGTGACAATTTCTTGCTGGTAGTAGTTGCTATTTACACCTTATGATCCACTGTCTGAATCTTGTTCAGTCTGGAAGCGTGCTGATGATCGCAATGATTGGGTTTGTGAAGAACTAAAAAGTATCATAATATTATGCTTAGAACTCCTGTTATGTTTTGCTAGCTAAAAGCAAATATTTATGGTGGGTTACCATATTGCATCCCATTTATGAAGAGAGAGGTTCCACTAAAATATGTCACTGTTAATGACCCTTTTTGGATTATTTTTCACCAGTTATCATATATCAAGAGTAGCTACTGCTCACGCTCACCTGGGAAGGTGTATTTTTTGTTTCAAGTAATGTATTTTCATTTTGGACTAGTTTCCGGATTAATATATTGCAATAACTAGCCTATGATTTTCTTCAAAAACAATTTTTTATAAATCAACAGAAAAATGTTATTGCCAACTCTATTCCCTATTTGGTTCACGAATAGTTTATTCAAGCAGAACATAGTTATATAAGGATAGATGAGGATCCAACCCAGGACAGTTCTGTCCTGGGTCCACCTGGTCCTGAACAGGAATTGGGTCCAGTGGACCCAGTGCTGGGTCAGGTCTGGGTCCACCCTGGTCCAGCCTGAACCCGACCTGGTTACAAGCCTAATCAATATCACACTAACTCCTGTCTCCTGCTGCATTTAATTCTTGCTTTGTTATTCATCACCACTGGCTGTGTTATTTTCAAGAGTGATACTAGTTTTAACACATTTTCATAACATTTTTTTGGATCCATAAACTGATATACCAACTCAAAACATTTGTGAACAGGATGGATAAAATGGTTATTGATGAAGCTTTTCGGCATGGACTGGAGATCAATGAAGTGCAGGGGACACGAACAATTGTGAGAAACCTCGAAGGAATGATATTTGAAATGTCACTAAACAGCAATTGCAAAACAGTATCAAAAACTTGAGAGGATCCTTTCTTTTCTTTTTCTTTTTTCTTTTCTGAATTCAATAAGCAGTTTATTACAATGTTTTGATCCACATTCATTTGTGCTACCCAATAAAGTAGTCATTTGTTAAACAGAATATCTTCTCTACTGACTTTGAAGGGGGAGAAGAGTACCATGGTTCTCTAACCTGAGAGTTCAACAGAATCAATAACCAAACATCTGTATGTAGGAAATATGTAATTTAAATCACTGACATTCAGATCAAAACATAATGTATAAATCAGTGGTGTTACATTCCAGGCCTCACATGCATCCGAGTAGAAAAATTTTAACTCAACGCATGAGGTTACAGCAAATGAAAAACTATTACATTCTCATGTACTACATTGAGTCACCACCACCTTTGATGAACGAATGATTTGCTTCATCAATATAGTTTTCAAGCGCTGAATTTTTCCCATGCAAGTGAAACAATAAAGGGAAGAATTGACAGACCTCTTATCTTCTTCAATGACAATATGACCGATGAGCAAATAAAAACTGCCGTAGCAAAAGGAAAGTATTTACTTTGTAGAGATCAATGTCTCCTGAGGCACCAATGAGAAACTGCTTGCCGGGCACTCATCGAACAAGTTCTCCGATACCAAGCTTTCTGATATCAAATTTCTTGTAAGTCCTTTTCCATATGCAGCGATTAGAAGAGCCTCAGCACGGCCTAAGAACATGAGAAAACAAAAGCAGAAATTATTGAGTACAAACTTTTTGGAAGGCAGGATAAAATGTTTCGAGCACTTTATATTTACTATATTTTATTCATTTTGACTATCATTGTAGATGATGTTGTCATTTATTTGCTTGTATTACCATAGTCAACCATATATACCATACTAGATTTGATTAACCGAGGACTGGGAACTCACCTCAATCTTTATTGGGCAGTGCATAAACATTTAGGTTGAGCTCAAATGAAACTAAACCCATTTGCTAGGACAAGGTTTGATATTTATATTTAAGTTTTACATGACTATCACCATAGAAGATGGCATAATTTTTAATTTGTTTGCCTTTTTGAAACTATCGTCCCTACAAGCTCATATGAATCACGAGAACCTTTTCATTGTATGATTTTGGCAGCAATGGTTGACAGATGAGCATACCGTGATCCTTCTTTCTCTTCAAATGAGAGCGTAAAGATGGAAACAACATGGAAGCAGCTTCCCTGCTATCATCCTGCGCAAAACCATGATTAGAGTAACAGATCATTAGTTCCTCATGAGTAAGACATTGACTAACACATGAATGATAGACGTGACCAACAACAGATTGTGAGCATAGGACCAACATAGGAATGTTTGTGCAAACAAGGAAGCAGTTAGTTCTAGTGTATGTATTGGTTTTCATAGGATAGCTTACAGATAAACATGATTTCAGATGTCGCCACTGCAAAAAAAAATTATTTTTTATAAAAGAAGTTACACGTATCCAAATAAGGCATGGAAGTTGCAAAAAACTAATGAAGAATACAAGTGTATGATAATAAGCGCATTATATTAGGGGGTCAATGAAGCAATTGATTGCATTGAGGTTTTGTGATTAAATAAAAGAAGCTAAAGGTAATTTTAAGAGACTGCGACACACACCTGCTGGCCAAAACTATTAAAAAAACATTCAGTACATTCATAGTTCACACTTGAACCAATTTTTTTATGATAAAAGGACTTGAGCCCGATTGCATTTGCAACTAAAAAAAATCAGTTAAATTTACACAGACAAATTTTCCATAAACCAACGTTCACTTCAATGGATGGGGAGTTGACTGCATGCATGGTTACTTATGAGTGTACCACACAATGCATTGACAAAACCATTAAGTAATGAATGTTTGTATGCTTCCTCTGTGTACGAGTAAATTGTTTGCTGTCGTCCTCAAAGACAGGACAATGGCTTCAATCACACATTTAACAATGACTTCATTCTTTTATTTTATTTTATTGCTGAGACATCTATTTAAAAGCAACTAGAAACAGACTATTAGATAACACAATCTCTGGCAATAGATGCTTTGCAATTTAAATGGGCATCCTCTAAATGAACTTTATCTTCATCATTGGCAAATTCCATTCTCCCAAGTCTTATTTTATTGAAAGTTTCCTTTTCAGTAAAAGACTGTAAGATCTATATCTGCCTGGTGTCAAACTATAAAAGGTGACATTATGTTCTTGAGTGTGGGCTCAGCCTATGTTGGTATGGACCAAATCCATGGGTTATGGAAAGCCCAGGAATGGGATCCTGTGCATCCTGTACTCCAAGGCAAGTGAGCAGATTCGAGTACTCTCAAGTACTAATTGCTGGAATTTGACAGCGTGGCATTTTAAGAGGCTAGTCTGACTCCTTTTTATAAGCTTGCTGATTTAATGAAATATTTGAACATTATTGTAGATCATTGTATTTCATTTGTTGGTTTATCATTATTGAGCCACTTGTGTTAGACATGAGAAGAAAGTTACCTAGCAAGCTAATGCCACATGTACAAGCACCAAAATCGTGTTGACACCTGGGATAAGCTTAGCGGTAATATAACATCTATTCAATTGGAGGCCATATAGATGGATAGCCTAGCAAATTGCATACACCATGGACAATGTATCAACAAATTCAAAGGGCTAAAAAGTACAGCTCACCTTACTTGAGGAGCTTCTAGCTAGTTCAAAATGCTTTTTCCATGATTGAGATGGTACAGGAACAACAGAGAATCCTGATGCAACTAGAATACCAATCCATAATCCATAATTATATCCTCCACTCCACCATCCCTAAATGGAAAAATAATGAATGTTGTACAATAGAGAAAACATGAATGAACTTGGGAGCATAATCTCAAGACTTACAGACTCCTCAGACAGAACTTATAGGTGGTTCTGGAAGCAGCAATGGCATCAATTGACGATTTGCAAGTTCATATCAAACAACTATGCCAGTATAATTAAACAAACCAGAACTGTAAGCCATTAATAGCGAAGCATCACACTGTGTAGAGAACATGGCCTAAAGATCAACAATAAGAAAGAATATCCTTGTATATGATTTTAACCATTGTTGATCGAGTACATTGAAAACTATCAACATTCTTATGCAAGATGAATCAATCTGATATAATCCTTTCTACTCTAACCTTAAAAAGGGTTCGACTTCTGTAAGTTGAGTGAGGAAAAAACATTTAAGAAGAATTGTAATTCAGGACACACTATTTAAAGTATTTGGCCAAGTAGTGATCAATGTTTAATCATTTCCAAAACAAAGGGAAAATTTTGCCATCTGGATGCACATGGAGTTCACTGGGACTCACAAGTCTCATCTCAATGTGGAGAAATATTTCCTCCATCGCATCTTCATGTTGAGAAGTATCGTGCTCATGAGTTAAACAGATAACAAATAAAATTATAAATGCATTGACAATTATTAAAGCAGTAAAAATTAGAAAGCGTGACTCTAGTAAATAAGTTTTTGGTGAGTAAGTCATAGTAAACCTGTTTTCCATCTTGCGGAAAGGGGTTTGATTGCTCAATATACGCAGTGGTTCCTATACACAGAGAAAAAGACCTATACAAAATCACTTTCCCATACAATATTATTTCAATAAGAAAAACCGATGAACAAGCACAGCAAATTGCCAGGTTAGAAAACCACGTTGACTCTGAGCAGCAGAGCCCAATAGCAATTAACTACCACAGCGCGATTGACAAATACAGTTACTGACAACAATTCCAATTATTATGCATTATTTACACAATACTTATAAATTATCTGGATGGCATTAACAGCATATTAGAGTCACATATTTAAATAGTCCACAAATTACTGAAGGAGCTCTAAGTCATAAACACAGACAGGTGGTATACAAGCTTCTTATTTTACTTCACTTAACTTACATTGATGAAGAGTGCACAATCAACGTAGAAGATGGATAAAATCAAGAAACTCCAAACAATGCAAGTTTTCACTAAAGGAATCACAACCTTTAAATTTGGATATTCAACCTACAAGCAGGGAGATTCAGAAGTAGCAATATTTTTACAAACAAAGAGACAATTAATGATGTTCAATAAAGACTAATTTATTTATGCTCCTTGGAAACATCAGAGAAAAATCAATTACGTGAATCTAAATATAAAGCGGAGGAATCTAAAGGGAGATAAATAGTTCACAGCTTGTAACAGGACAAACTAATAGAGGGCAAAAAAATTCAAAGGAATTGAAATCTCATACCAAGTGGTGCTTCAAAACTCCGAATCAATTGCACAATAGATTTTGCATCTAATCGTCTTCGAAATCTCTTTCCAACCAAGATCTGTAGGTGTGGAGAATCAAATACCTTCAACAAGAAGCCAGATACTAAACTTGTAAGCTTGGCCAGCCAAAATATTCCCCCAAATATGTGAACATTCACACAGTAAAGAACCATTTAAAACAGGAAATTGAGGTCTTTCATTGAATGGGAAAAGGCTGTTGCTACAAGCAGACCATTTTGTAGCTCTGATGTGACACACACTTCATTAACCGGAGCATGTGTTTTGTTTTCATGGATGGCCATTACTTTATGGCATTGGGAAGCATACTTCATACAGCACTACAAACAGGGTTACAAAAGAACTATGTTTAACATAGTGAACATTATTGTTCTGATATAATAATGCACACTGTTCATGAGTAATGGGCTATATATAACCATTTTTTGAAGTCACCAATTTCATAAACAAACCTAAATCTAATTCAATTTCAATCGCACCCACCACTGAAGTCATGCATAATATCACTAAATACACTGAATAGTAATTGCATGTTTTTCCATCAAATGTGCTGCATTTTACAACGTACATCATTAATATGCTCCTATTGTTTTGTGTATCTACCACACTGCACTTGCACAAAATCTAGCACCCTATGGTTTATCCCCAGCGAAGCTAATAGTCCATCTCCATCAGACTCGACGGCGATGCGTCATGTTGACTATCTCAATTTAGAGCACTTTCATCATAGCCTAAATAAAAATTTTGTTTTTTGGGTTCTGGTCGAACAAAGTGAACTATAAATGTGTGTTTCTAGGTTTTCATGAATCAAAGTGCACAAAACACGCACTTTTGCGTGACTCAAGAATTGTCATTACAACAGCAAAGTTAACACATTGAATCATGTCTCAGATGAAATCTAAACAAAGAAAACATCAGTTTCACCTGAGCACATAAACCCGGACCATTCCCTCTCAAGAGCGCCAGAGCCCCCGACAAGTCGGGGTCGATCCCCACCACCAATTCAGACCCCGCATTCTTCGGTTCCCCGTTTTGGGTGTCCCCGGCATGTTCGGAGAAGGGGCAGGAAAGAGAGTCCAACCAGTTCTCCTTCAGCTCGCACGCGAAAGCGGAAGCAGAAACCCTAACCCTAGATGCCCTGGATTCCCTTACGTTCACCGGGTGTGGGCGGAGGCAGCTCAAATTGGGGGGAAGAATGGGTTTTTCCATCTGAGGGTAGCGGAGAGGGCGTTTATGAGGGCTTTCGGTGGGGTTTGGAGAGTCACCATTGAAGGGGAAGCGGAGAAGGAGAGAGAGGGGACATGTGGGTTTTGAATTTGAATGAAAAGATTGGGATTTTTTTGGGAGGGAAAATTAGGGTTTCTTTTGAAGGGATAGAATCAATGAGGAGGGTGATGTTGGTATGGATGTGTAGCCGTCTGATCCATATATTATGTGATGGGGCCTGGGGGTGTGAGGGGTTTTCTTTTTTCAATAATTATTTTTTGAAAATGTTACAGTCAGTCTCTGGTTTACACTAGTTCTTTTTACAACTGGATTACATTCTCAGACACTATAATTATATTGTATCTATCAATATGGGGCTCCATTACAGTATATAAAGTAATAAAAATTTTCATTTTTAAAAAAATTAAAAAAATAACTATTGTATATCAATATATATTTTATTTCAGCATGTATTTCAACATGAGAGTGTATGGTTTTTGAAAGAAAAAAAATGAATGAAAATTGCACGTATCATTTTATTTAAAATTTAAATTGTTACTTTTACTTATAGTCCATGTTTGGATAGTGGAATTGAGTTATTCTGGATGAATAACTATGTCAGTATAGATAACAAATCTACATGAATAAGAGATTTTCTGTCTGGTTGTGTTTTTTTTATTCTCATTGGAAAATGTAAGAATAAATGTTGTGTTGTTTGGTTGATAAAGAATAAAATATAAATAAAGTGTAAAAAAATTGATTTGACATGTGGGCCCATGAGAATAGATAAAGTGAGTATAGCTTATCCTACGGGTTACTTAGAATTGTTATACTCTCTTATAATCATTTAAACTGACTTAGTAATATCAAGTTATACTCTGCAAACAAACAACTATTTTCTTTATCTATTTTTATACCACCCTTATACCCGCCTATTCCACTTCCAAAACGGGGCAATGGGGTTTGGGCTTATACAGACCCCAACAAAGACAGTGGGTCATGTGCCCATGAAAACCCAGTCCAACATAGGAATCAAACTGGAGCCTACAAAAGAATGTGTTCGTGGTCCCCAGAAAGATTTGTTCATTTTGGATTCTGTTACATTCAGTTTTTTTTACAATTCAAGAAAACGGTTTTATATATCTTATTAGAAATTCAGTGAAGCATAATGATGTATATACCTCATTATATTTTTTTCTACACATACTAAAAATGGATTCATTCAATTCAAAATAGATTTTATCAAAACATATACCTTATTAGTTATTACATGATGCTCACTATTTAAAAAAAATTTCTGAGTTTTGAACTGTAAAATGACTGAGTTTAATACTTTCCGTTAGTTTTATACCCTTAGACCAAAGGCTCGAGGGACTGGATGTGAGACAGCATGACATTGACTATCAATATCTACATAGATTCCTTCAAAGGGCATGATATAACTTACGCTAAATTATCTACATATTACCATCAGGTTTTATCAACTCAATTGTCAGTGAATGTTGCAACAGCTAGACATTGAATATGTTTGGAAAAACCTAGATGCACAGATCACCCACAAATCATATGCATCGGGAAAAGTGTGGGAGGATTTGAACGTGAGACACAATGGTAGCAAACTCATGACTCTAACCAAAGCATCAATCTATGCAAATAAATCATATTAGAGCTTACACAAATTATTTTACTGTCTTTGCACAAATTCATAGCTTTTATAACTATGTATTGAATTTAGAATCCGCAATTCAAGTTTATTCAACCCACCTCAATATTATGTCTTTTTTATTGTATGTTCATTTTTAATCTCTTTACTTTCACTCATAGTACAATTAAATTTAAATTTTAAAAAATATCAAATTTTAATTTATTGAATAATTGTCTTTGAGTTTATGACTAAACGAAAATTAAATAGTTCCAACCCTTAAAAGAAAAGAATGAGGTTTGAGGAGAATAATTTTTACACCACCAACACTCAATGGATCATAAATTGATATACATAAGACTTGATTCTTTCCTTCAAAACAAGCAGTGCATTTTGAAGAAAGAAAAATAAATAAGTAGACAAAAAGGTTAGGTCAAAAGTTAGGCAACCCAAAAAAAAGTGAGTAATTGAAAAGACTTGAGGTTCAAAACAAAGTCACCACTGATAGTCAGAGACCTCCACAAAAGATAGATGTACAATCCCTTATTAATGAGGCTAACATAACTTTTAAAAAAATTAGCCTATGTTTGGTTTGTACATAAACTTTTGAGTAGGGTTAAAATTTCAAAAAATAAGAAATTTTAATCATTTGGTTGAATAAAATATATCCGAGTACAACTTAATTGTATTCCTGATTGCGTATCCCTCTTATAAGAATTCGTGGGAGACATCCAGATATACCTAATCCGGTTTTTTAGTTTATCTTGATCATTTGCGTTATCTAGTTAAATATATATTCATTAACCAAACAAGGTTTAATTTACATTTGTGGATAAAATCAATCATACGTTTGAGTCTCATTTCTCATTTTACATAGTATAGTTATTCTTTTGAACAAAGACTGAATTAAAAGGACATTTAATTACACATCAAAGTTTTTAAAAAAAGACTAAAAATAGAGTTGATTAGAACATTATTCTTAATTAATCAACTAACAATAAAAATAAATAAAGACAACCTGTGACCATCAATATAAATTTAAGAATGGAAAGTACAACTTGTGACCATGGAGAGGGGGGTAGACTGCAGAGCATATGATAATGGTCAAAACATTCATTTATGATTTATATCCCCAACCACTAACAAACTCAAGATAGCCCCCACTTCAGAGTCTTAGGGTGCGTTTGGTTGCGCGATTGCAATTATAGGAAGCTGCGTTTGCAATCGCGCAACCAAACAGTTTTGTAATCGCAGTTTTAAATCCAGCGATTGCAGGCAAATAGTACTTAAAAGTTGCGATTTCAAAAAGCTGAAAAAGTGAGCTTCCTGCAGAATCAGGTTTGCAATCGCAGATTCCTACAAAATCAGTTTCACAATCGCGCAACCAAACGCATAATCATCGATGGGCTTTGGGAGAAGTTCCTCAAGAAAAATAAAAAAATAAAAAAGTAGTTTGGGTTGGCATCAACCACAATCAACTACCTATAGGTTTGATTTCCCATTTATAAAAAAAGGGAAATCAAACATGGCCGCTTATATCTCATTTACCTCCATTTAGGTTTAAAATTAACTCCACTGACACATTGGAAAAAAAATTCATTCCACAATCATTGTGTTTTTGATAAATAAATTAAGGATTAAATGTGTTGAAAATGATCTACACACGTCTATAGAGGATAATTACATAATTTAAATGTGATTATATCAACATTAATGCTTGGAGTCCATCAATGGTTGGCTGGATTACAGGTGTCTTTGCCAATGAGCTCAAAAGCTATATATTCTATTTTTAGTTTAAAATAAATTATTGTGGCATACTTGTCTAAATTTACTGAAAATTAGTTAAGATAAAAACAACTTAAAATCGTAATATGAAAGCTAGGTAAAGGGTGTTTCTCGGATTACTCTAACCTATCTCAAAAATCACAAATATATGTTCATTTATATACAAACATTGTACATAATCGAATTTTCACTCACACAATGTAAGAGTATTTTTGACAATGACACAAATACAAAATTATTTTACAAGTTATTTTGACAAATATTCATTGTTTTTATTTGTCTTTTTATGAGAAAAATTAAAGTCCATAGTAATCTATAACTTGCAAATAAAAACTAAAACAAACATGACCAGTATAAGGTTTTAATATAAATTACAATGCCACATTTTAATTAGATGCAATCGAACCAATTTAAATTACATTATATGTTCATGTCACATTTATTGATTTTAAATTACAATGAAGCTGGTTTGGTAACCTGAATCTTTTTAATTAGATGCAATTGAACCAATTTAAATAATTGTGTCAAAGTATGACATTTCACTGTGCCTTGTGTAATGGAGACAAAACCATTATTCCAATTAATCTGTTTACAGCAATGCTTCCTCGGTCAGCCAACAGGTCATGTTTAATCATCCAAACATATTCAACTTCAATAAGTTAGACTAAAATATAATCCAAATAATCACCTCATACAATGAAATAATTTATTATTTCATAACAATATAATCCAACATCACTGTTGAGGACAAGTCAAAACCAAAACCCTCATTGAGTTTTGACTTTATTTTTAATGTTGTGATCATCAAGTAACCTTGATCTAGAAACCCTTTTTATATCAAAACATTTTTTTTAGTTTTTTTTCTTGAGACACAAACCACACGATTTTTAGCTAGGATTGACATTTGAAATAATTTATATAGATTATAATCTCTTTTATTATTGTCTTAAAATATAGAAGTTAATGTTTGATTATCCTTGAATGAATTAATGATAAGTAATAGATAAAAAATATTCACATATAATTAACTTTTAAATAATAATTATATATATGTGTTAGTTAAATGTGTTTGAGAATGTGTAAATGGGAGACATGATATGTTTGATATGTTTTTAACACGTGCATACATGTTTAATTCATTAATATCAATAGATTATTGTACGCAATGTGATTTTATACTGGTTTTATTATTACAAAACAAACAACTTTATCGAACCTCCTCTTGGTAGGATGAGAGAGTTACCCTCTCTTTAGTGAGGGGTCTTGGATTCGAGTCTTGTCGCCTGCTGATGGGAAAGATTTGACTAAGTGGAAAAAAATAAATAAATAAAAAATTACCCAAAAAAAAAAAACAACTTTTAGATATTTAGAGCCGATTATACTTTACCTAATATGCACCTGATATACAAACTATTGTTTTAACTTTTGTACATTTATGTAAAATGTACAGTCTCATCTTTTTCATTTTAATACATGTTTAAAACATTTATCATCATGAAAACTAAAGTGGTTAACTCATTGGACCATTTCTTTATAGGTTCATTATCAATAGTACGATGATCAAGTCTATTCAGTATTAGGAATGATGTGACAATGTATGTTGGGATGATTTTGTCTATTAATGGTTTTTTTTAAAAAAAATTTGTTAGATGAACCTGTTTCTAATATAAAAAAATTTCTAACAAATTATATATTTAATTACAATGAGTACATATGACTAATGAGATGTATAAATGGGCCAAGTGTAAAAGTGTTAAAAAAATAGTTATTTTTAGTCTTGAAAAACCCATGCCCTTAGTCCTTGTTTGGATGGAAAAATATGAGAGGATTAGAAGAAAATAAGACAAAAAAATATCCTAAGCCCCCACTAAAATTGTGTTATTCTATTTAATCTATTATACTAACATAAAAAAAGGTCTACATGTTAAATCACATGACATCATCTCTATAAAATCAGGGGACCTATGTGTATATTAAACAATTTTTTTACATCTTATAAATCTTTATTAACATCTTGTTTATTTTTTTATCCACAATTTATTTATTATTAATAAAACTATAAAAAAATATTAAAATTTTCAATAAAAAAAAGACTAAAAACACAACTAAATAAATAAATAAAAACTCCTATATTTATCTACAAATAGTTATCCATGAAAAAAAATAACTCATGTTGCATTCAGAAGGGATTTATTTTTATAAAAATGATTTAATAAAAAAAACAATCTAAAGCATGATCTACACCATAAAGTGAGAGTTACTAGTGATTCATCCGGTCACCACAGTGATCACAGTTTTGAACAATTAAATAATATTTATTAATATTTTATTATTAAATAATCATCAGCATTTACAAAGTTGCAATTATTTATATATTGATTTATTTCTTGATAATATTGAGGAACATTGGATATGCAACACAAAAACCAATAAAGAGTCACATCTTCTGACGAATGTACCTAGGAATTGAAGTTTGAGTTTAGGAAATTCTGTCCAATCAATAAAATAAAAGATGCATATATAGTATATACTTCGTATCTCAATCTCATCATTGCTTTTCCCAACCACAAAGCCCCACTCTTTTTTTTTTCTTTTTCTTTTTTGGGAGTGGGGGTTTATAACGAGGAGTTCAAAATTTCAAATGATAATTATTACAATGTTTTTTTTTAAAAGGAAAATCTAAATAGTCTCACATTTTTTAAAGTCTATTTAACCCTTAAAAACATATATAAAATTTAAATAATTCTATAAGTTAAATTTATATATAAAAAATGTACAGTGAAAATTTCATTGGCTCAAAACAAAGTATTTTAAAAATCAATATAATTTTTAAAATATATGAAAAATGATAATTTTATACCTCTGAATAGATTATAAAATCATATCTGAAAAGATAAAATTGTCTTTTTAGATGACTATTCGACACATTGTAAATTTTTTTTTTTGTACAGTGTGTTTTCAATCAGGATTAACCAAACAGAATATTCGCAGAATATTCTTCTATATGTCAACGAAAAATCTAACTCGGGGGCTATTTGGATTTGGATAGTGTTCATCCAGCCCCATTTTCATCCTCAATTACAGTCTACATGTGTTTTAAACTTTTTAAAAATAGTATACCTCATCTAATGAGATACATGCTTTTATAAAAAAATGAAACATATACTTCAATAAATTGCATGGCTATATTTATAGAAAATGTAAAAAAATTCTTTTAAAGCATATGTCTTGTTAACATGAGTATATGCGTCGATAGAAACTTATTGACACATATGGTGTTAGAATTGGGGCTGAAAATAGATCTGAGTGTAACAACGTCATTTATATTTACATAGATGTTTTCAGAGGGTCATATAGACTTAAAAAAAATCAGGAGGTTATATAAATTTTAAATAATTTACGGGGGTTAACTGGTTAAGTGGGTTTTCCCTTAAAAAAAACTAAAATAAAACATGGAAGGAAAGGTGACAAATGGTTATTCATCAAAATAAAATATATATACTCTAATAAACAAGTTGCATGAATAACATCGTGACTTTTTTAATACATAATTATTTTTATTTTTACTTGTATAAAACAAGTTTTGAATTAGTCAGTTCTCATGCCAACATTGATTGAATTTTTTTTATTTTCGCTAGATGCCTAATATATAAATGTTTCTAATGCATTTTTTTAAATTTTAATTTAAATTTATTTCTTTTTAAAATGATTGAATGATTTTTTAAGGAAAAAATCCATATAACCTATGTAAACTGACTGAAATCCATATAACCCCCTGAAAACACCTGATAAATTCAAATAACCCCCTGAATAAAATTTATATTTATAGATAATGAATAATTTGTGAATATTATGCTTGATTAACTCTGATAGAAAATACAGTATACCAAAAAAACCCTACAATGTGTCAAAAATGTGAAAAATCTTATATAGTGATAATTTTATCATTCAGATAAGATTTTATAAGATATCTAAAAAGGGTAAAATTTCATTTTTATAAGATTTTTTACATTTTTAACACATTGTAGTGATTTTTTAGTATATTGTGTCTTCAATCAGGGTTAACCAAATGAAATATTTACAAAATATTCATCATATACTAATGAAAATTTTATTGAGGCGGTTATTTGGATTTTCTATGTGTTTTTAGGGGGTTATATGGATTTTAAGAAACATCAGGGGGTTATATGGATTTCAATCAGATTTCGGGTTGTACAAATTTTTCCCTTTTTTTTTAATCACTGACCAAAATCAATTTAGATGGTCAAACTGATCAAAATTTGCATCATTAAAAATCAAACTCTCTGTTTTTCTTTTTCTTTTTTTTCTCTGTGAACAAAAGCAATTCTAAACTCCAGGGATCAATTACACTAGCTAATGTGGATCTCTGTACCATCCACTTAAACATATTTGGTGCTCATTGATAAAAGGTAAAACTTCCATGATCCACTTTAATGGTGTTTATTTAGTATATACCATTCTTTAATCCTCTAATACTTTATTGTAAGGAAAAAAAAGGTTTAATAGAAAGTTTAATTTCGCGGCATCTAGCTTTGAAACATAAAAGTTATACACTTTTTTGAAATAGTGTGCATGAAATATATTAAAACAACCTTATGTATTTGGTCTTTATTTGATGGCTTGAAATTGACATTAACATGAGCAATTCTTGACAGGTTGATACAGCATCCCTTATTCACACTGAGTCATACATTCAAATGTTCCTCCAGCTGATAGAAGATATGTCTGTTTAATGCTTATTTTTATTCTCATTTTGTAGAACAGTAAAAAAAAATTGCATTAAATAATTTATTTTTGTTTTTATTCCTATACATTTCAGAATAAAATTTTCTTCATACTAAATCTACAAGAATTGGATTAGTTAGAAAAACGAATTCTAAAAGAGTTTCCAAGCTAGCCCTGTGTCTTGACTAATAAATAATAAATATTTATCTACAAAGTCCCTTTAATTTTGTTTAATCCTTGCATTAGGGTTGACCAAGTCAAAGATTTGCCTGGAATTGACATGAAATCATATACCTGTCCTCCATGTTACTCCATGTTCAGACACTCCTTTATTTAAAAATTTGACCAACTTAAACATTAGAATAAATATTCAAATGTATATGAATCCCTCCTTCCACCTTAGGAATATGTTCTTAATAAGTGGACCTCCCCTTTTTCTCCCCCCCCCCCCCCCCCCCCCTCCTTTATTCAGCTTTATTCTATTCAAAATTCCCTTGTCTCACACTCCGCTCTTATTCTGCTTTTTCCCCTGTATAGGTTCCCTGTATTTTTGTGGGACCCTGGTAATAGTGATCACACACTTAAAATTGTTCAGATACACAGGTCTTCTATTCAAATTTTCATGGCTTCCAAGGAGCCTTATGTGCTTGTCCTCTGTGTGTGTCTTTTACTTGCTATGTTGGACCATTCTGTCCATAGATCACCATATAACAAGCACTAGCTTTCCATAATTACATTTATCTCCAAAATCCAAATATTCCATGTGGGTGTGTTTTAATTTGGTTGTTATCCAAACAACTAGTCAGAATAAATCCAACAGTAAAAACAATAGAAACCAGTAAGTATATGCATGATGGCATGTTTTTAAGTTGTTCAAATATAGTGGATATATTCAACAGAGATATTCT
The DNA here is from genome assembly GCA_030737845.1 of Acorus calamus. Lineage (NCBI taxonomy): Eukaryota > Viridiplantae > Streptophyta > Magnoliopsida > Acorales > Acoraceae > Acorus > Acorus calamus. Next base: position 6,539,870 of record CM060862.1, on the reverse strand, counting down.
TATTAAACATGTGAGATCAACACATAAGGTCAAATTATCTACATTGATAACTGATTGAGTTATTGCATCCATTTTGACATCAGACTTAAGGTGACCCGTCAGCAAACTTGGCTGCCAAATTAGTTTGTGTTTTACTGTATCTATTCTGCTTTTAGCTAGGATTCAGATGTCATTTTATAAAAATAAGAATATAAAGAAAAGAAAATTTCAATATCAACAGTGAGTGCTCAGTATAAAACATGCAGCATGTCATAATGTTAACATTGATGACTGATGAGTTATTGCATCCATACTAACACCCTATCTAGGATGATCCATCAAATAGTTTGTATTTTATTGTATCAGTGTTTCTCCTAAACTATGAGTCAGAGATCCTCTTACAAAAGAAAAAACCAAGAATATGAAGAAAAGAAAAATTTCACACACACACTTCCAGTGATAGAATATGATTGGTGGAACTTCACATTCACAGTTTTGAATTGGAGCATTTTGGGTTGAATAAATGAGAAATGGACTACAAAGGGTGTTTGGTACAGGGCATCTATTCCTTATCCACTCATTTTTCTAGATCATGATCTATCCAAAAAATAAAATAAAATCTATAAATGCAGTTTCTGAAACAGAGAGGATTTGCTGTTGAGAGACATGATCATAAATGAAAACAACCCTTACATGAGCTCGTTTAAAGAAGCTTTTGTAGCACTAATAAACCTTTCATGTGACAGTCTGATAAAGAGGATCCATAACAGCAAACCTTGTGGAAATGCATATAAAAAGAGAGACCCAATTAAAATCCAGAACTATCTTCCTTGAATTCCCCCAGTGTTTTTTTTCTCTAAATGAGCCAACTAAGTAGAACTGTAGAAGCAGCTCTTCCTGTTTATCCTTCAATGAAGAAGAAGACATGTGGGTGTAATAACTGGTGTCCTGTTTAAACCATAGCTACCTCGATATACATTAACCGACGAAAACTCAGGTTTGAAAGAAGTAGAGAACGGAGAAGAAACACAGAAAAATAAGAAGAAACATAACAACAAATAAAAAGACATAAGAGTAAACTCAACGCACTCTGAGTAGGAGAGGTATATTCTACCAGTAGTCACTACAAAAATTATCGTCATTCATCAGCCAATTTTTTTTATATTTTCTTATTCACTTTTATAATGTAAAAAGTAAAAATAAAATCAAAAGATGAAGTTTGCAAAATCTGTTTAACAATTAATTATAATAAAATTCACAAAATTACCTTGTAAAAAAATTATCTGAAATTTTGGATATGAATTCAAATAGAATACACTACATCCGATGAACAAATTGAATGATGGTAATCATCCTATCGCTTTTGAAATGTGCTCCATCACTTTTAAACAAGTGAAATATCATTTTCAAAATTTTAGTCAATTTTTTTTTACTCCTTTACCTTTTTTAGATATCCATCCCAAACATATAACAATAACAAATATGAATATAGAAATAGAATCAAGTATGAACATCTCTCTTACCAAAAAAATAAAAAAATAGAGAAAGTATGAACATATAGAGCCCAAGTCAACCAATTACCATCCATCCAATCCTGATCAAAAGGACCACCCACAATTCAAAACCCTTATTTGATGGTTTAATGGACAGCTTATCTAACAAAAAAAAATTGGAAAACAATGGGAAACATATGACCTAAAAAGGTCAACCTACCAAATATTACACAAACTAATAAAACTTTTTTTTTAAGTGCCAAGTGTGAATTAAAATTTTAGAATTTTAGAGGATTAAAAAAAAACACAACAAACACAGCCTGTGATGTGAAGGTGTTTAAACTAAAATAAAATCCAAGTAAAGCCAATATTAGGAGGGCCTCCATAACAAAGTCCCTATCAAACCACCACCATCCCCCTCCAAGAAAAGCTAAAACAGCAATAAAGGAGGTTCCTTTCCTTTCCTTTTCTTTTCCTTCCCTTCTCTTTCTTTCCTCCTCGCAAGCATCTTTCACATTTTGGGTCCTCTCTCTCTCTCTTCACCTTTTCCATATTGAAATTCTAAGTCTATCTTGATCTCTCCATATCTCTTCCTCTCCATCTTCAATAGTCTGTTCAATCTTTTAATCTGGGTATCAGTGTTTGTTCTTAAATTTTGCTTCTTTTATTTGAAATGATCACCAAAACTGGTTTTTTTTTGGGGTCTCTCCTTCATCAGTGATTTTATTTTGAAAAACTTTATTGGTTTTTTTTTTATGTTGTTTGGATTCTCTGTTTCTTCACTGATTTTGGGTTTCTGGTTCTCTCCATGTAGAACTTTTGGATTTCTTGATTTCCCCCCTCACTGGGGTCCCTCAAAATCCCCACTTTTGTCCATCTGGGTCTCCCCAATTTTGAATCTTTTCTTCAAAATCTAGACCCTCTGGATTCGCTTCCATGGGACTCTGCTATGGAAAGGAAGTCCAAAGACCCCCAAAGACTCAAAAACAAGAAGACCCAATCCCCCAAACCGATGCGGCGCCTCCGCCGCAGAAGGCGGAGACGCCCAAACCCCACAATTTCTCTTACTACAGCCCGAGCCCGCTCCCGAGCTCGACCCCTTTCAAGAATTCGCCGGAGAATTCGAGCGTGATCTCGACCCCGCTGAGGTTCTTCAAGAGGCCGTTCCCGCCGCCTTCCCCAGCGAAGCACATCAAGGCCCTTCTTGCGAGGAGGCACGGCTCGGTGAAGCCGAATGAGGCGACGATCCCCGAGGGGGAGGAGGCGAATGTCGAGCTTGGGTTGGATAAGAGTTTCGGGTTTTCGAAGCAGTTCAATTCGAATTATGAGTTAGGGGAGGAGGTGGGTCGGGGGCATTTCGGATATACGAGGTCGGCGGTGGGGAAGAAGGGGGAGATGAAGAGGCAGGAGGTGGCTGTGAAGGTCATCCCAAAATCAAAGGTTGTTTTGTTTGTTTGTTTTTTCTTTCTTTCCTTTTTTTTTTCATTGTTTCTTGATTGGTGATTCTGTTTGGAAATATTTGAAGTGACCTCCTTTCTTTGAATTTTGGTTGCATGCAATAGGAATGAATATTGGTTTTCTTAAATGATTCATTGCATTTGATTATGAGTATTAGATAAAACTTTGTTGGTACTCTCCTAGTAAATAATTTTTTGAATGATACATATGATAGATGACCTGCAACTTTTCTGCGTAATCTCACATGATTTGTTGCTATTGCAGATGACAACAGCTATCGCCATCGAGGATGTGAGGAGGGAAGTTAGAATACTGAGTACTCTGACGGGTCAAAAGCATCTGGTGCAATTTCATGATGCATACGAGGATGAGGACAACGTTTATATAGTAATGGAGTAAGTTCACGTTACCACATGTTTGTGTTTGTCATATCATTTGTGCATCTAGTTTTAAAATTTCTTGAATATTTTTTGTTGATTTTATTTTTAGTGTCTCTATCCTCTTCTGTAGGGGTGTCAATTTTTTGGTGGTGGTATCTCCCAATATTATTGGCCTCTTTTAGAATTATGGGTCACTTTTAGAATTCTGGACTATTTTGAAGGATTTTTTTGCTAATTAGATATCCTCATATATCAAGAGATTGCACCATTATTTATTTTGAATGGTTAACTGTGTCCAACTCAAGACCTCTTATGCCATTCTACTTCTTGCTTGTTCATGAACTTATACTCCTGTTGTATTACCTGATATAATGAACATACTATTTAGCTTGCTTGAGTTTGATCAAAATCACTTCATGTTCAAGATGGATTGCATTTCATTTGTTACATGCACAAATGGCACTCTGGAGCTCTCTTGTACATGGTATCTGAGCAATTTTGCGATAATGATAAAATAACTCCCTTCAGAATTTGAATGCGTTTCATGCCACTTTAGAGGTCCTTACAAATCAGATTTGTCTGACAGGCTATGCAAAGGAGGTGAGCTTTTAGACAAGATACTCGCAAGGTACCTTTATCTTCCCCAAAACTGCTCATATTTCATGACAATTGTCTATCGGATGTATGGCTGATGGTTCGCTGTGGGTGTCATGTTTTAGGGGTGGAAAGTACTCTGAGGAAGATGCGAAAGCTGTCATGGTTCAGATTTTAAGTGTCGTTTCTTTCTGTCATCTTCAGGGAGTGGTTCACCGGGATCTTAAACCAGAGGTAGCTGATTTAACATTTTCAGTGGAAAGGTTGCAGAAAATATTGTTTTATATAACGGAGTTATATTTTGCTCCTCTTCTTCTCCAGAATTTTCTTTTTAGTTCGAAGGACGAGAAGTCCCCTTTGAAGGCCATCGATTTTGGCTTGTCAGACTTTGTCAAGCCAGGTTGAAATATTTGGATTTACTCACCCCCACATCACTTCCGTGTTGGCCTAAATTATAAAGCTTAGGGAATGACATTAATCTTTGACATGCAGATGAGCGATTGAATGACATTGTTGGAAGTGCATACTATGTTGCTCCTGAAGTTTTGCATAGAGCTTATGGTACAGAAGCGGATATGTGGAGTATTGGTGTAATAGCTTATATCTTGTTGTGTGGAAGCCGTCCCTTTTGGGCTCGTACAGAATCAGGTATATTTCGAGCAGTCCTGAAGGCGGATCCCAGCTTTGAAGAAGCACCATGGCCTTCTCTGTCTTCTGAAGCAAAGGACTTTGTTAAGAGATTGCTGAATAAGGACTATCGTAAAAGGATGACTGCATCTCAGGCATTGAGTAAGCCTACCAAATCTTTGATTCGGATGCAAATATTTGTTCTTTTAACTTAAAAGAACTCTAAATGTCGGGCTTTTGTGAACAGGTCATCCTTGGTTACAGGATCAACAAGAAGTTAAGATTCCTTTAGATATGCTAGTTTACAAACTTGTTAAGGCTTATATATGCTCATCATCTCTACGGAAAGCAGCTTTAGGGGTATGCTCTTTTTCCTTGAAAAGGTTCCCAATTCAGATTAATTTTTTCTTTGATTACCTGTGAACCTTGTGTGTTTATTTAACCAATGCTTACATACCTTTGTTTTTTTAAATCACTTTGGTCCAAATATTATATTCAAAACACCAGTCAAGCCAATGATTTTGGCCATTGGGATTAGTCCTCGTTTAGAACCAATTATCACAACAAAATCAGTTTTCAGATAATCGGCTTTAATTTTTTTTTTTTTTTTTTTTAGCTTTTGATTTTGGATTCTAATTTTTTTGTGTGAAAAGTCAATAAAATAACTTTTATGAAAAAACTGGCCGAAAGTAGTTTTTATGAAAAATAAAATCTGTTTCTGATAATTGGTTTTAAACATGGCCTTAGTCATGGCATAAAAATGTGGCTTTGAACTCTAGTCTATCATGTGCTATATGCCACAGTGTGCCTAATAATAGATCATCCACTGGGGTTAGATTTGCTCTTCCACCACCAATATGATGGTTCCCAAAGATATAGATCTTCATTGTTTTTTTAAAGAATGAGTGTTAGATCTTCATAAATTACTTTATCTTGTTTAGCTGGTAGAGCATTGTACCAACTCTCATCTACTTTCCAAATTGACTTGGATGATATGCTATATGCTATATTTATATTTTTACACAATTACCTTTTTTTACTTGCCGTGTAAGTTGAATGGCCAGTTTTGGGGAATCCCAATAGATTATCTATACAAACAATTCTCTATGAATGAATAGAAATGATGAAGAAAGTGCTCGTTTATGTATCTAAATTGTGAGTATGGATTGATTTAGGTTAATATTGTATATTTTGCAGGCTCTTACAAAGACAATGACAACCTCCCAGCTCTACTATCTACAGGAGCAATTCAAATTATTAGGTCCAAACAAGAATGGCTTCATCACTCTGCAGAACTTTAAAACGGTTAGTTCTCTATATATATCTTGTGATCTCGTGTTTCCTCTTCGTCTATACTCTTCGTCTATACTGAAATGTGGTTGTGGCAGGCCTTGTCCCAAAACTCAACTGAAGCGATGAAAGATTCAAGGGTTCTTGATTTCGTCAACATGGTATCCCAAAGACCCCCCCTCCCTCTAATTTCTTCATCCATTTTCTGTATGAAACGATAATGACATTTTTTATACCTTTGTGACAGGTGAGTTCCCTTCAATACAGAAAATTAGACTTTGAAGAATTTGCTGCGGCAACCGTAAGTGTGCATCAAATGGAAGTACAAGAAGGTTGGGAACAACATGCACGACGCGCATACGAGCTCTTTGAAAAGGATGGAAACCGACCCATTGTGATCGAGGAACTTGCATCGGTATGCTCCATGTTCCTTACCAGATAATTTACCCCTACTTAAGAATTAGTTGAGTATTGTTAGGCATTGCTGAATCAGATCCTGCATAGAAAAAATCCTCCACACCTTAGTGTAGTGTATCATAGAAAAAAAACACCTGTTCTCAGGCTCCGGTTGGAACCAATTTTAAAAAACAATTTTTTCCATAAAAGTCTACTATCAGTCAGATCTATTTTTTTTTATTACAATAAAAGCTGTTTTGTTCACTTCTAACACAAAAATCAACATCCGAAGCCAAAAGATAAAACATAAAAACAACCATTAGAACCGATGATATGAAAACTGATTTTGTAGAAGCAAAATCAGTTTGACAATTGGTTTCAAATAGGGACCCAATTAATCAGTTGAGCTGTCGGGGGTTGGTCGGTTTATAAACAGTCTCTTCGTTTATTGGCATCTGTGACCGACATTTAAATTTTTATAGGGATGGTGTTGATTGGATTTATATGGTGTTTGAATTTAGTCCATCGTTTGATTATTCACCATTTTGTTTCAACTTCACCAGGAGCTCGGTTTGGGCCCATCAGTCCCGATTCACGTAGTTCTCCAGGACTGGATAAGACACTCAGACGGAAAGCTCAGCTTTTTAGGATTTGTCAGACTTCTCCATGGGGTGTCCTCCCGCCTGGCGCCAAAGGCTTAGCATAAACTGTTTATTATTCAGAAAATCATCACTTCCCAGTTTAAGTGAGGTCATGAAAGTGACGATTCAAAGACAAAGCTTTAGCCAGCCAAAAAAAATCTGAGCTAGTCAGAGGCTGGAGACAGGCTGAGGCTGAATGGGGCATAGCTGGCACTCAATGAGCCAATGCAGAGTCTCGCATGCGCTCTCGCATGGTATGTCTTCTTGTCGACCTGTCGACCCGAAAATTTAATGGTTGTGTAGCAGTAAATGTGAGAAGATGTACAGATTGAGAGTAGATATGATAGTCTAGGAGAGGGGGGGAAGATTCACGTGGCAAAACACGTTATTTTACCGTATGTACTGTTACCACTTGCAACCCTTTTCCGAATAAGATATTCACTTTTCTAACGATTTTTTTAGAAAATGTTATGCTTAGTCATTTTACAGTCACTTTTGCATATCACACACGTTTTGCTTTTTTTTTTGTGGACTATACACTTGACTAATGAAGTATATTCTCTTACAAAAGTGAAGTACGTACATGTATGTACTGAATACATATGTTTTAACATTTTTCGTAATAGAATATATCATAGTGGAGTATGTGATGTATTAGGTTATTTCATTTGCTGTGTTAGTGATGATGTGATGTCTGGAGGAATGACGGTAAATACATATGAGGCATTTAAAAGTGGTTTTTAGAGATATAAACATCCAAAATAGATCATACAAAGCATCCTGATATCAGTGGACCCTCAATTGTTGGATTTTGTTGTATTGTCTCGTCCATGTCTTTTCATTTGTTTATGTGGCTTGGAAACAGATGGGACCATTGATCCTGTTAGATTAGCCCAATTCAGATGTCTTATATGATGTGCATAATTTGTTGTCCTTCCTTTAAAAGGGCATCTTGTCCAAGATTTGTGCCATTCTTTTTTAAACAATGGGCTAGCTTTCATTTTACTACACCGATGATTCTACTTGAGTTTAGGGACGCAACTTCGATGGATTGAATCGGGTTAAATTTTAACCCAAGTCCAATCTGAAGATGGGAGTTAGACAACTTAAACCCAACCCAAACCAACCTTTTGGGTTGGGTCAATTGGAGTAGGGTTTTGTGTCACATTCCATTCAAATCCCATAACACTACGCAAAGGAGACAAGGAAGATTAAAGGGGACGGATATTTCAACCCCTCCACTTAATCCACCCACCCCTCCCCTTTTTTTTTCTTTTTTTTTTTGTGTTTCTAACCCACCCCTTCCCCTCCCCCTCCCACCACCCTACCACCACCTCCCCCTCCTCCCTATGCCGCCTCCGAGACCCCTCCCACCACCACCACCACCACCTCCCCCTCCTCCCTCCGCCGCCTTCGAGACCCCACCACCACCACCACCCCTCCCACCACCACCTCCGAGACCCCTCCCTCTCCCAACACCACCACCACCACCTCCCCCTCCCACCACCCCACCACGCCCTCCGCCGCCTCCGAGACCCCTCCCCCTCCCACCACCACCACCTCCGAGACCCCTCCCTCCGCCGCCTCCGAGACCCCTCCCCCTCCCACCACCACCTCCCCCTCCCACCGCCTCCGAGACCCACCACCACCACCACCACCACCACTCCTACCACCCCCCACCACCACCACCACCTCCGAGACCCCTCCCTCCGCCGCCTCCGAGACCCCTCCCCCTCCCACCACCACCACCACAGCCTCCGAGACCCACCACCACCACCACCACCACCACTCCTACCACCCCCCCCACCACCACCACCTCCGAGACCCCTCCCTCCGCCGCCTCCGAGACCCCTCCCCCTCCCACCACCACCACCTCCCCCTCCCACCACCCCACCACGCCCCTCCGCCGCCTCCGAGACCCCCACTCATAGGTCGGCGGCGTCTCGGAGGTGGTGGTGGGAGGGGAGGTGGTGGTGGTGGGAGGGGTCTTGAAGGCGGCGGAGGGAGGAGGGGGAGGTGGTGATGGGGTGGTGGGAGAGGGAGGTAGTGGTGGTGGGAGGGGGAGGGGAGGGGTGGGTTAGAAACACAAAAAAAAAAAGAAAAAAAAAAGAAAAGGGGGTGGGTGGATGAAATGGTGGGGTCGGAATAACCGCCCCCAAGATTAAAATGATGGTCAATGATAGAAAAAGAATAAAATAAAATAGAATGATCTCACAGATAAAGTAATTATAAAATACTTAAAACAGTTTAATTTATTACCTACCACTTCGGTTTGGATTCCCCGACCCTTCAATCTGAACCAACTTAAATTAAATACAGGTTGCTCAAGTTTGGATTCTGAATTGCACCCATACTCAAAGTAATCGCAATGAAAAATACTACTCAATCACTTCTACCAACCAAAACTTAGACCACATTTTTTTTTTGAAAAATAGTAAACATCGTGTAATAAAGTATATGCTTTAATAAAAAAATGTATATTATCCCATTTAGAGTGGAATGAAACCAGTTTTAGTTGGTGTACGAAAAAATTTAACGAGGTATGAGGTATATGCTTTATTGGATTTTTAACGATGTATATATGATTGTATTTTAGGTTGTAAAAAAAACTGAATGTAACTGTGCCGAACGGCATTTTATATTGGTTTCTCTAAAGCTCAGGATGGGCTAGCGGTGTAGGACTAGCTGGCCCAAAGCATGGAAATCCACTCAAATGTCTGGTCGGCCCAGCTGGGCCCATCCCTTTAATTTGAGGGGCTTGCAGTGCTGTGGGCCACGGTCCATCAGATAGAGACGGTGACGACGCTGAGTACGCTCAGTTATTTTTTACAGTCTCATATACCTCATTAGCTTCTCATAGTGAGGTATACATCTCATTTGAAGATTTTTTACATTTTCTATAAAAAGATATCATTCAATTCAATATATAAAAAGTACATATTTCTTTAATATATAAAAAGTACAAATTTCTTTAAATAAAATATATGATCTTTACAAAGAACATATACAAGGAGCAGCCATATACAATATATGTTGTATAAAATAAGATAATCGTGATTAGATCTTATCAAGGCGGGTCAATTCCCTATCGTGGGCTCGTGGCTGGTCACTTGATACAGTTTTCGATGAGAATGGAATTTTTGCATTGAATTGAACTCATTTATCTTAAATGAATTAAACTAAATGATTCACTAATAAAAAGGTAACCCTTAGGATCCAATAAGAAAAAGTGACATCAAATTAAGTTTGTTTTTTTTAGCATGAAATTGAACCGAACAATGTGTATATCGACTCAATCCATCTAGGCTTGTCCTGCTTTGTTGCTGGCGGCCGCGACCGCCTACTTCACGCGTGCCATCACCGACACACCTACACAAATTGCCACCACCGCCGTCGATGGGTTCATATATTGGTTCGACCATGACCACAATGTCGCAGTGGACGCGCGGCGATCTGATGATGGTCGATGACCCTTCAAAGGCGATGGGCATGATGGTTGAGGATGGTGAGGGGAGAGATGCAAGGTGGAAATAAAGCTCCACAACTCTTTTTTCTTGGTTCCCCCTCTTTCCAGAGTCTATAATTCGATAATTTCAAATGACATCAGATAGCAAATGTCTACCTAAAAAAACTCTTTGCCCATGGGTTATTAATTTAAGATGTTGATGTCTGTGATAGTCTAAGCTAATCAAACTAGATCATAAATTTAATTTATATCTTAATGAAATATAGTTCTTGATAACACCACAGTTTGATAACTTTAGCTCAAGCTAATTCTGTCAAACACAAAGAAATCAATTAAAATGTATATGGACCGTCCAAGGGATCTTAGACTTCAAGCGTAGCAAAAAAAAAAAGTTCCATCAATGTGGACCATGAAAATGGTGAACCTCTCTCTAATCCATGTCATATTAGTTAAGCCTGTGTTTGTTGTGAGGTTAAAATAATAAGATTCTTAGAATTGCTATATTATATTTTCAACGAATAGAATTTACCTAAAGAATCAGATGGGTTGAATACAAATCAAACATCACAAGAATGTGTTTGGTTGAACGATTGTAAAATTGATTTGGTAGAATTTAAGTTTTTGAATGATTTTGCACGAAACTCACTCAGAAATCATAGCTTTTAGTATTATTTATCTAAAATTTGTTTGTAAGAATTTAATATGCTAAAACTGTTTAGTTACACGATTTGCGCATAAGCAACTTCACGCGATGCAAAAATGCCGACCAAAAACTGCCTCGCTTCATTACAATCGACCGCACGAATCACTCCATCCTGTCGTATGTACTCAATCAACAAAGCCACCGCCTATAAAGGCCGTCTCTCTCTCCTACTCTTTCTCAGTGTAGCTTTAATGGCGTCGATTCACAGAAACCCCAAAAACAAGCACAAACCCAGATCTCCATTCGTCCTGCTAGTCTCCTGCGTCGTCTTGATCTCCTTCTTCATCTTCTACTTCACCTCCTCTTCTTCCCTGATCTCCTCCTCGTCTAGGTCCCTCACATTGTCCCCCCGAAGCGTTGTTGGGAAAGATGGCCTCTCGGAGAGGTACCTCTATTGGGGGGACAGGATCGACTGCCCTGGAAAACATTGTGACTCTTGCGAGGGGTTGGGGCACCAGGAGTCCAGCCTCCGATGCGCGCTTGAAGAGGCTCTGTATCTCAAAAGGTGGTATCTTTTGATTTGAGTGTTGCTTTTTCTTCTTAAATTTGGTTTGGGTTTGTGGGTTTTTGTTGTTGTTGCCTGTTTTTGATCTATGGGTGTGAAAGTTGTGATCTTTGTTAGAGGTTTTGTTGATGTATGTTATTCTGAATGGTAATGTTGTTTCTTGAGCTCTGGGTTTTGATATTCATTTTTGGTCTGATTGTAGATTTGTATTGGTTTTCCAAATGAGATAAAAACTTATGCAATGTTTTTGGAAATATCTAATTCATGTAAAGAAATGAGTGCACTGCCTTTGAGAGCTTTGGTCTTAAAGATTGGAAGTGGATTTTTTAGAAACATGATAGAATTTATTGTATTTAACCTGATTTCCTTTAATTTCCTCATTGTGGTTATATGGGTATAATTGGGGTTTTAGGGGAAGATGTTCCTTTTGGTGAAATGGAGCTTGAAGTGTTAAAAGGAAGGAGACCAAATTTTGATTTGATTGGTTCTTATTACTGGTTTGTACATTTTGTTTGCCTTGCAGGGTATTTGTGATGCCTTCTAGGATGTGCATTAGTCCAATACACAACAAAAAAAAAATTCTCTATGGATCCAGTAATGGGACTCAGAGGAAAGGTGCGTTGGATTTGGATTTACCATAGAAGATGTGGACTTTTATCCCCTGTTTGGATACAAATATGATTTATTCTTGGGTATTTATTTATCCGAGCATAAGTGAGTATAAATAAGGATAAAATGATTTTGTGTTTGGTTGTGTTTTGAATTATCCTCGTTGGGAATAGTAAGAATAAATGTTTTGTTGTTTGGGTAAAATGTGAATAAAATATGGATAAGAATTTATAAAAGGTAAAAAAGTAATGATAGTTTGACAGGTAATTTATAAGAGGTGATGACAATTGATTTGACAGTGGACCCACTTATTCTTTGGGTGAAATAACCTAGGATAAATTTTATTATAAGGGTTGATTGGAATCCATATACCAGTTTATTCTGGCACACTTTATCTGGGTTTATCTGGCTTTGCAAACGACATCCAAATTTTATCCGGGGTTTATCCGGCATCCAAACGGGGGCTTAGGTTTTTGTTGGAGTACGAAACCTGAGTTTTTTTTGTCTTTCATTGAAACTTTATTGATTTTCTGTTCGACCTATATTACTAAAGGTTTTCTCGCTATACTTTTTAAGAAAAATGAAAGGCTCAAAGGAAATATGCAAGTGACTTCAAAGACTAGCGTTGTTTGTGACATTTGGATTAAATGTGGTTGGATTCTTACCCACTTATGGAAATATTAACTATTGAGTCCTTTAGTGCATGTTGATTATATATTTTTTTAGTTGCACCTAGGGCACCCCAAATTCATACAAACACGGCTTTACTCAACATGTTGTTTTGGTTCCTTGATGAACTTGTTAAATATGATTGAAATGTGGAATTTATTTGTAAGCTTTCTGAAGTTCTTTCATTTATGTTATAGGTGGGCAGCAAGTTCATGTGCCATGGATTCTTTGTATGATTTGGATCTTATATCTGAAACCGTACCCGTAATCCTGGACAACTCAAAAACATGGTACATGGTACAATCATCAAGTATGAAGTTAGGAGAGAGAGGAGCAGCACATGTGGCAGGAGTCAGCAGGGCTGATCTCCAAAAAAATCGTTTCTACTCCAATATTTTGCTGATAAATCGTACTGCAAGCCCTCTCTCATGGTAAAGTATGAAACTATTTAGGGATCACGTGGTGTCACCTTTTTTTCCATTGTCCACATGTCACTTGTGTAAAAGTATGGATATATGTGCTAGGTGATATAAGAAACAGCGAGGACTTGTGTTGATCATAGTAACCATTCAGGTTTATGGAATTAAGGACCGAAACAATCGTTCCGCAATCATGCTGCCTTATACATTTCTTCCTACAATGGCAGCCGTACATTTGAGAGAAGCAGCAGATAAGGTACACTTCATACAGGCTAGTTTTCTCTGGTTTTCTTTCTCCAAGCTTGCAATATGTAGTAGTTTTTTTTTTTTTTTTTTTTGAAATGAAAATGGAAAGGGTCGTTGATTTGGGTCTGGGTGGGGAATGTAGATTTGTAAGATACTTAGGAAGTATTTATAGAAATTGTTAATAAGAATGAGAAGCATTTAAAGATAGTTATTCTTTTAAATATTTCTACATATGTATAATGCAACATCTTTGAAATGATAGTTAGAGAAGAATGGTCAGTTGTTGGTCACTGGTTCGTGGAGTGGGCATCATACTGGTGCAGAAGATGGTTTGGAGAAATAGTGTGGTATTATATTGGTGTTACTATGATGTGTTATATTTACTAAATAGTCCAACAAAATTCAGGTTTCTTTCAATGCATGATTTGCTCTATGTGAACTATTTACATCTTGTAGTTCTGTATAATAAGTACAAATCACTAAGAATAATTTCAAAGGGCATAAGTTACCCTCCTTCACCTGTCCCTTCGACTGGGGAATGTTTATATGTCATATTAGAAGAAATAAATGGAATAATATTGTATTGAGTAATGGAGGCCAAAAAGTTCCTTATATAGTTACAAGATGTACAAACCTTAGAAACAGAAAATGACCAAAATACTCATGACAAAAATTCGAGTCGGGGGCGCTACCGTGCTCTCAATCTCCGCCCGGGGGGGCCTGCGGCCATGGGGGGCGTTACCCCCCAACCCCCGGGCCTCCGGAAATAGGCCCAAAAACATGCTTATATAATTATATAATGACTCCAATAATATTGACAGCTAGTTGTAGAACATTTCTCAATGTTGTGGTAATATTGCCCCTTATATGATCTATAGAGAGTACAGACAGTTGTTTAGTTTCTCATCATAATAGAACACTATAATTTTTTTTCTTTTTCCATTGATAATTTTGATGACAAACACTCTTCCATTATTTGAAATCACGTCTCCTACTCTTGCAGATTAGGAGACTTCTTGGAGAGTATGATGCTATCCATGTGAGACGGGGGGACAAGATCAAAACCCGGAAAGATCGTTTTGGGGTTGTACGGACTCTTCATCCCTGTCTGGACAGGGATATGCGCCCTGAATTTATTCAGAGGAGAATCTCACAATGGATCCCACCAGGAAGAACTCTCTTCATTGCATCAAATGAGAGAAGCCCTGGATTCTTTTCACCTCTCGCCACTAAGTTTGTCCTAGACCATTTTTTTTAGCTTTCAAACACTACTACTAGTTTTATAATGTAAAAATGCTTATTCTAGTAGTACATTTTTTTTCCCACTAAATGGGATAGAATTGAAATCTTAGGAACTGTTTGCTAGAAAAGCATTATTTTTGGAATGATGGTTGGCAAAACTGCAAAATTGCAACATTCCCCCCCTCCCCCGTGTACATTTTTCCACTAAAAGTGGTGCTTTATTTCCTTCACCCTGTTGTTTGCTTGCATATTTATCGAAAAGTTATCAATTCATCTACATGAATGAGGTTTGTTTTCGCATAGTTTTGATCCATTTTATGTGAGAGAGGCAATTCAATGGTATTTTAAACTTTCATCTCCCAACTAGATTTTAATAACAAGAATTTTCGCATGTATGACACAATCTTGTAGTTCATTAAAGTTTCCCATGTATATGGAGAACTTTAAATCAATCTTCAGACATGTCTATGTATTTTTCTCTGGTCTTCATCCTAATATTTGGATTTGATAGACTTTAGATGAATCAGTCTGCTAGTTTTAATGTTAGCCACATTGAGTATTGTATGAACCATAGCTGTCATTTATTTTTATGGTTTGTTTCTTTTGCAGGTATAAGTTGGCATATTCATCAAACTACAGCTTCATTTTAGATTATGTGGTCAAGAACAATTACCAGTTATTCATGATCGAAAGACTGATTTTGTTCAGTGCCAAGACTTTCGTGAGGACATTCAAAGAAGACGAGACGGCTCTGAGTCTCACAGATGAAAGAAGAATACCAAGATGTGGCAGATACCTGTTTACACCATCGAAGGAGAGGAAAGCTGAGATTGTTCTTCTTAAAAACACTTTGTAAGTGAGCGAGTTCCTGAAACAGAGTTCATTGTCGTTGAAAAGGCATCGAAGAAGGGCGAGTGGGGCCTCAAAAAAAAAAGGAATAGTTTACATGCCATGATGGGCTACACTAAAAAAATGTTATTCTGAATATCACAGGTCTGTAGAGTTTGAACATGGGAACTGGTGAGTGAATTTTTTTTTGACTTACAACTAAATTCAGAGAACTTGATTGGGCTTAAGAATGTATAAATAGAGATTGAGGTTGTGTTTCAATAGTAAGTTAAGATTCTTTTGCTTATTGGTCTTGTTTCAGGATTGTCCAAATTCTTGATTCACAATGCACACTAATTCCACTTTCTGTGCAGGGTTTTAACTCAGATTGAATGCCAGTCACCATTTTCTCACCAACTTAAATGTTGGATGAAATCCAAGCCCTGTGATGACTGACAAGTGTTACTCCCCAACAACAGAAACTATGTTTTTTTAGCATTTCACCATGCCATATCGCTATGACTTCTGCATATTCACATTAGATTTTATACATACAATTCAACTATGAAGCACGGACACGGGACACGGTAGCACGGACACGGTGACACGGACACGGCGACACGACAATTTTTAAAAAAATAGGACACGGGTACGGGTAGGACACGGCAATAAATTAATATAAAAAATAAATATGTATCACTATCTTATATAAACAAACACATTTCATTTAATTCACTATTTATAATCAATTGTATAAACAAATAAATCACTGTTTTTATAAATCATTGTTTTAAATAATAAACCACTGTTTTAAACCAATAAACTACTGTTTTTATATATCACTGTTTTAAACTAATGAATCATTATTTTTTTTAACGTTAGGAAATATATATTTTTTAAATGAGATGTTCTAAGATGTTTTAAATCGGTTGAATACTTGTGGGCTATGTTTGGGCCTTTCTTTTCTTTTTCTTTTTTATTTTTGGGCTGAAACTGGTTGGGCCGTGTCCGAGGCGTGTCCCAGCCGTGTCCCAGGCGTGTCCAAGACAAAATGAAGGCAGACACGGCTGGAGCCGTGTCCATGCCGTGTCCGTGTCCGACACGTGTTCAACACGGGTACGGCGCCTCCGGGGAAGTGTCCGTGCTTTGTAGCAATTCAAGCACTGATACATGCCCGTTTGCAGTCCCGAAGCAGTTCTCCAACTGCCTATACACTGCGCTATCCCAGTAGTGTATAAAAATTAATTTCTTTTTCATTTTGAAAGAGAAAATATGCTAGTATAGCTTATACAATGTTTCGTATAACAATATGTACTTTAAAGAATCGGTGTATAATTTTGTTTGTTTTTTTTAAAAAGTGATGAGGATTGCGACTCAATTGCGGATGGATGGGTGTTTGGTTCGACGAATAGTTGATTTTAAATGCTCGATTTATAAGTGTAGATAATATAAGTGCTGATATTTTAAGTGAAAAACCAGAAAAATAAATAGTCAAGAGGGTATTTATGTCTAATTTATAAAACATTTTTTTATTATTAATATTTGGTTTACTTTTTATAAAATGGAGGATAAAATAGTCTTTCAATAATCAATAAGTAAAATACTTTTTAAATAAGCGTTTACTTATTAAAAAATATTTATTCGTCAATAAATACTTATAATAGGTTTTTTAAAACAAATACTCAAATAAACCATAATCTGAATAAACACCTATTATAAATGCAATTAAACAGCACCTGAGTGTTTAATTTTAAGTGATAACTAAATAAGTGTTTTTTTTAAAAAAAAAACAAACGTCCCTTTACCCTCTAATCATTCACGCGTGCGTGATGATGTAACATTATCCGTAGGAAAAAAACATGTTCCACAATCCACAAGCATTCTATATATTAAAATAAATATATATGTTCTATGACTGGTTTGGTTATATATAGTCTATTGTTCCTATCAAATATATATATATATGTTCCATGATACATCATAAAATATCTAAAAGCACGTGATTTGGTTCATAGACGAATGAGACACATATTTATGGGGGTTTAAAGCATACTTTAAAAGCACTTACTATTCCAAAAGTTATGTTAATCATCTATTTTAATCCTCCAAATATAAATAAAAGGGAAAAATCCATGCAACCCCTGCAATATGACTGAAATCTATAAAACCCCCTGATGTTTCTTATTATCAATATAACCCTTGAAAACATCTAATGAATCTAAATAATCCTATGAATAAAATTTTCTTTAATAAATGATGAATATTTTATAAATATTTTATTTGGTTAACCCTGACTGAAGACATAATATATTAAAAAACTATTATAATGTGTTAAAAATGTAAAAAATCATATGAAAATGATTTATCCTTTTTTAATATATTATAAAACTCTATTCGAATGGATAAAATTATCATTTATAGAAGAATTTCACATTTTAATACATTATAGGGTTTTTTTGGTATACTGTATTTTCTACCAGGATTAACCATACACAATATTCATCATCTGTAAACATAAATTTTATTTAAGGGGATATTTGGATTCACTAGATATTTTCAAGGGGTTATATGAATTTAAAAAAAATCAGAGGGTTATATGAATTTCAATCAGTTTACAAGGGTTATATGAATTTTTCCAAAAATAAAATTATGTGTTCTCTAAGATATAGACCCCAAGAATATGATCGGAGAACCACCACCTTCTATTTTTCAGTGGCGTAATGTTCCAATCACCTGTAAAATTTATTAGTAGTGTATATTATTTTAGTACAGTTGTATGCTCTATTAGTGCAGTGCATGGAATTTTTTTTTAATTGAACTGAATATATATTTTATTTTTTATAATAATATATACATCAGGGTTGTATATTTAAAAAAACTGATGGGGTTGGAATTTGAAAATATTACTTGAGAATTAGATTTAAGTTAAATCCAACACTTATGATTATCCGATCTTATCATCTTAAAATAAATATTATAATAAATTCAGTACAATAAAAAAAAATTGTGTTGTCCAGTCAAAAAATATAAACAGCTAAAAAACAATTCCTCAGAAACCACACTATATTTGTGGTGTTTTTTTTTTTACTGCAAAACCATGTGCTTTGTAATTTCTCATGAATCATCATGTCATGTTTGTATTGGACAGTAAATGTGATTGTCTCACTAAAGAGTTGTCAACCTTAAATTTGTCCAGCGCATCCTATACCCCAACAATTCTCCTGTTCCAAAAAAATCTAAATCTTCCAACGTGTCCATTGAAAAACCGAGTGACAGAGGGGGGTCTCACAAAAGGAGGGATAGAATGGGAACAAGAGTTATTCCACCGCGAATTAGCGGACACGTGTAACACTATCCGAGCCACCAAAAAACCTCGTCGTGCCACGTGGACCAATTGTACGGTTGATTTGGATGGGCGAGTCTCTGCCACAAAAAAAAATCTCATGTTGATCCGATCCACAAAATTCTGAGCCACTAATTCATTGAATACCAGAAACCACTTTCAATAAATATAATATATAATAGGACCCATGGTTTTCACTGCTTTGTCTCACCAAAAGAGGATACAGAGGCAAAGTTATACAAACCAAAACAAATTCCCAAATATAGAAATTGTTGGTTGGGAAGCTCAAACAGGATTTGGGGTGGATTTGTTTTTATTTTTTTGAAGGAACCCAATTGAGGTTTGTGTGGCCCTCACTTTGAAATTGGTCTTCTTGCTTTTTTTTAAGCTGGTTTTGCTTGATTCATGATATGGGTTCTTTTTCTTCACTATGGTTTTTGTTGATTGAAGTTGTTGGATGGTGTTTTGTGTGTATGAGTTCCTTCTGAGCTTTGAATAGTGGGGG
This sequence comes from Acorus calamus, assembly GCA_030737845.1. Taxonomy (NCBI): domain Eukaryota; kingdom Viridiplantae; phylum Streptophyta; class Magnoliopsida; order Acorales; family Acoraceae; genus Acorus; species Acorus calamus. Next base: position 6,520,477 of record CM060862.1, on the reverse strand, counting down.
TTTTCTGTTTATTCTGGTTTTTTTTGGGTAAGTTTATGCTAGTATACTTTGACAAAAGAAAGCTCTCAATCTGTCAAATTTTGAATAATTTTTTTCTTCAATTAACACATCCTTGATGTGCAGTAGAACTATATGGGGAAGATGCCCTTTGTGATTTTGATTAATCATATGAGTATGGGTTTCAATGTTCCTATACTATTCCATCTCACAAAAATTATGGTATATGAATCATTTTTATGTGCTATTTCTACCTCATATACATAGGCAAACATGTAAAAAAATGACATAGGTTTCCTTTTTGAACTATGACTATCAAATTGATTATGCTTCTGCAAAATCAGTTTTCAGTCTAAATGATTTTGATTTTGGTTTTTATGTGTTAAAAGTCAACAAAAACAACTCCATGAGAGCAGCTTTTATGAAAAAATTGTTTTTCTTTTTTTATAAAAAAAACAAAATTGGGAAGTTGGATGTCATTGTTGACAGAGCAAATTTTATTTGTTTTCATGGGTTCCTTCAGATCAACACATGGAGTGGTTTTTTAACAGACAAAATGACGACTGTCTCGTTCCGGGGGATCGAGGTGTGTCTAACGCCTCGTTCATCGATAACGGTTTTCCATCGTCTGATGATTGGTTTCAGTGGGAAGTCGACATGGCAGAACAGTGTGCACCACCTGCTAAGTACAGTTCTAAACCAGCAAAACCAAATGCAGAGGGGTTTGTCAGATCAGGCGTGTATGGCAACAATGGCAAAGAAACATTCATTCAAGATGATGAAGGGATGAGCAGTTCAGGAGTCTATGGCGAAGCCTCTCCCGACGCTTCATTGCACGATGAACAACTTAAGGGGTTATGGCAGAGTGTCGACCAGACAGGTCGAATGGAGCGGATGGACAATATATTCTTGTACAAGCCTAACCCAATTGTCATTTTTAAAAATTCATGGTCCTTGTTTAACATATGGTTCTCACCTTGTACTTGGTTTTGTTGTGCAGGGATTCATATCTTGAAGAAGCCATGTTTCAGGAATCCGAGTGCCAGTCAGCATCATTTGAGAATCCATTGGCAGATATGTTGATTGATTCATCAGGCATTTTAAAGGAGTCATCGTGTACGGAGAACACGGAACATATTGAGTGTTGTGATTTTGCATTGTCAATGAATCAATCATCCAAGGATTGGGATGAGGCGAAAGACAGTTTCACCGGAATAGAGGTGCGATTTTGGTCTTTAATGCATTAAAACCCCATTTGGAAGTCGATTATTGACTGGTATAATTATGATATATATATGTATAAGATAAAAGATATTTGAATATCATTTAGCAACAAAGATGTTAGAAATATTATCTCTGTTATTATTCCAATAATACCATATTTTGAACTCAAACAAGTAGTTTAACTAGTCCATCTCATAGATGGATTATTATTTATATTATTTCTCATCCATGGGATGTTACAATACCTTACATTGTGGTATACTTAGCCAAGAAATCTTAACCCACTGCACAAGAGGGCCTAACTAATTTGATTGGAGTTGAGTGTTTAAATCAATTTTTTTGCACGTATAGTGACATTTAACCCTTTTGTATTTGAATTGTATAAATCTGCTCATCCAATCTTTCTATTGTGGGTTGCTTTTCAGGTGCTGCTATCATTTCTGATCCCTGATGAAGTTAAAGCAGCCCGTAAGACAGGTATACATGGACAGAAATGCTTGAAAGAAAATGCACTGCATGAACTTGAAGGTGTAATGACACAGGTATGATTTTGGAAATCCAGCATTGATAATGATAACTAGTTTATCGTTCAAAACTATAATCTCATATTCCATGATTTGACAGTTGAATGTTAAGACTTGGATTTGCTTTCGGGATTCCTTGTATCGCCTGGCTAGAAGCTCGAACGAACGGTATGGGAAAGTACAGAAGAATATTGAGGAATTTGAAGTGGACAGACCTTCTCAAGCTGACAGCTCAAGGTACTTGATAATTATCTTGAGATGATACCTTGATTAATGCATGCCTTTTGTGTAATCTGTTTTCAAATATGTTATATTTGTGTTGTGCTTCTACATTTGAGTGTTTGAACAGAATACACATGCCCAAGTTGAGCATGACATTGGAAAGTGTTTGATTTGATGGTATGATCATTTCAAATTCCTTTGAAGGTTTTGAAATTGTATAATCTCCTGATGCACAAGTTATCCTTCATAAAGCCTTGACATTTGGAAACTAATATAGTTGATTATGCTTTTGCAGGAACCCACTAAACCCAAACATGTTTCCACTCGCCCCAAGTGGTCGCAGGTTTTTAAGAAAGCTAAAAACTTTTAATTATCAATACTGAAAAAGGGAGATTTTCAGGAATCTAAGAAATGTATGCTTCCTGAGAATCTAATTTTAAAGGCAGCATAAAATGAAAATTTCCCTTTCAAACGAGTTTTCAAATGCTGCCTATATTTGTATTTGCCATGGTTTTTAGGTTCTCGTCTAACCTATTAGTATTGAATTTCACCTGACATTTTGCTGTTAATTATAGACTTACATATTTGCTTAAATTGTTTACTGAAACTTGACATTCCTTTCCAGGCATGGAAAAATGAAATGCGTGGAACCTGACAACAACGCGATCAATAGAACCATCACAAACATGATGTTCAGCCAGCCTTGTTGTGGTCTCCCAGAGAGTTCTCATGCAGATATGAGAGATGAGCACATCCCAACTTAATGGCCTATGCTATTTGTGCAGTTCATAAGTGATGTAGTCATCACTATATGTGTTAGCATATGCAATAGTATGTATTCTACATGTCACTGTGTATATTTTCGCTTCAGTGACAGTAGAGAAGTCACCAGTGATAAGGGAGCAGTAACTTTCTGTAATGAAGTAACATTTGATGTTTATTTAGCTGAGATGAGTGTTTAGTTTGCTGTATAAATGTATTTTCCAAGTTGGTTTTTATATAAGTTGGTCAAGTTTGGTAAATTCACATTTGTGGTGTCCAATGAAAATCATATTATATTAATATTATTTTCCATGAATAATTGACACAACTACTCAACATTCCAAATAGTCACTTGAATACTGACTAAAAAGTAATTTCCATCAACAACCTCATCCACTTGAACTTTCTAAAGAGTCACTTCCATCAACGTTTGAAGTAGAGCATCTGGAAAACCAATTGTGTGACTTTGCTGGAGCTCTGTCACAGGGAATTTCCTACCACTTTAATTGTCGGTGGATCAATTTTGGGAAGATGAAATTTAGGTTAGATTGGAGTTTTGCAGAGGGGATCTGGATCAAAACACTTGGATCTTTCTGTCTTGACACCAGTGTTATACCTACTATGAGGATTTCGATAGTCTAGTTAGAAAAATGGGTTCTTTCGAGAAGGATCAGTCTAAAATTATGTCATTCATTTTCACATAAAAAAATAATATATAAAACATTTTTAGGGATACGTGCTTTTAAAAGAATTATTTTTTTTTATGTACTTTTTCACGTGTCATGATTTTAGGTCATCACGTCGATTTGTTCATACGTGAATCTCATATGAGATCCCATGTGAATGGTATGATCATATTTTTCATATGGTAAAAAATATTAGTCTCAGTTGTCTCCAAACAACTGATTTTTTGGATGGTCCTCACATGCATTGTATTGCACATGATATATAATAAAGGCCGCTTTTGTTGCTATAAAGTTCTCGGGTCAACTAATGTAAAATGGCATTGGGTTGTGCAGTGTAAACAACGTATTTTACACAGTTGAGTTCGCTTTTGAACAATATTTTTACGAGAAATTCTCAAATGACAGATTTTATAGAAAAAAATGCGTGACACATAAAATGTGACATTTATCAAAAATCATTTGGATATGTAATCGTAGTCTTTAGATAGAGTACATCTGAGCAGAATCTAAAACAGTAAAAATTTTATATTTATTTTTTCATGGATGGATTGAATGGAGGTTGTTTGCTCATAAAAAAAAGGCATCATTGGACCTTGTGCCACCCCAACAAAAGATAAACTGTTCCACCATGGTATATTCCTCAGCACATTCAAACAAACAGTGTCCATTTTATATTACTTTTACGGATCAACCCACAAAAATTGAAATTTACATTTTAGGACATAAAACTTGCTCACCCCATCCCCCAACAAGGACACGCACACGAGGGGTCGAAAGGGGGACCACTTACACAATTAAACACCCTTCGTAGGACTCAAACACAAAGTCCCCTCCAATAATCGAACCCAATTGCGTCAGGTTCCTCCACGTGGCGGTCCCCAAGTCCCACGTACGAAATCCCTCCAACCAATCAAAACCCTCCACGTCACTAAACCCTCAACGTGGGACCTCCACCACACGAGCCCTCACACGTGCGAAACCCCCCGCATCGCAGGTGCGACACAGGGGCTCTCCGACTGTATAAAGCGCCGCCATCGGCGGAGCCGTCGGAGGCAAAAAAATTGTTTTTTTTTCGATTTTTTTTTTGAAAAAAGGGTTTCTAGGGTTAGGGTTTTGGGACCGGTGGAGAAGATGCCGTACTTGGTCCGCGAGAGGCTCTTCATCGGCAACATCGGCGACGCGGTGGAGGTGCTCCAGGGCGGGGGCGACGGCGTCACCCACCTCTTGTCTCTCCTCAGCTCGGTCTCCGTCTCCTTCTTCTCCGAATGGAGGCCCGGCCTCGTGATCCCGCGAAGGAGGTGAAGAAGGGGTATTTCGGCGGCGCGGAAATCGAGGAGGCGGCGGCGGAGGAGGGGGAGGGGGAGGGGTTGAAGGGGAAGAAGTTGATGTACTCGGTGCAGGCGGCGGGGACGGATTTGAAGGTGACGAGGATGGCGGTGCCGTTGAGGGACATGGAGGACGAGGACTTGTTGGACTATTTGGATGTTTGTTTGGACTTCATCGATAAAGGCAGGCGGGAGGGGTCGATCTTGGTCCACTGCTTCGCAGGGGTTTCGAGAAGGTATCAATTTTGGAGTTATTGGATTGTTTGGGGTCTCATGTGAATTGAGTTTCGTGGTTTGTGCTTTATATGCTATAAAGGAACCATTTTTAGTCTCTCAGGATAGTGTAGTTTTTCTTTTATGTTTTCTTTTGTTTTGGATTTACTTAGTTTGGTTTGAATCGTTTGTTGAAATTTTAATGAATTGATTTTTTTTGTTGTATTTTTGTTGATTGTTATATGCGTTTGTGGTACTACTTGAATTGGGTTTTTGTATGTTATAATTCAACCATTTTAGGTTTCCCAAGATAGAATATATAGTGAAGCTAAATTGAATTAGGTTATCTATTATATGTAATTCACTCATCGCTTCTGCTTATATTTTTGGAGTGTGGACGAGGTTTATGTTGTGAATGTTCGATGCAAAATTGTAGGATAAAATTTAATGAATCTGTTCTGTGAAAGAATTGTGTAGTTTCAGTGGAATGAATTTCTCATTTAAGGCTTATGACAGAAGCATGTAATTTAACAGCTGGGTTTTGTCCGTTTGATGAAAGCTGGAATGTCATATCCTTCAGCTTGTACGGATACCAGTACTTTGGTTTCTAATATTTTTGTGTGCTTTCTGTTGCAGTGCAGCCATCATTACGGCATATTTAATGAAAACGGAACGGCGATCTCAAGAAGGTTGTTACGTGTGAGAAATATTGAGCTGGAGATTTATTTCATTCTTCTTTATTCCCTTTGACTTAACATATCTTGCAGACGCGCTTGAATCATTACAGGAGAGCTGTGAATTTGTTTGTCCGAATGATGGGTTTATAGAGCAGGTAAGATTAGGAACTGTCGAACTGCTATGAGTTTATGGAAAACTGTAATATGACAGTGATAACATTCCCATTGTCCGCAGTTAAAGATGTTTGAGGAGATGGGGTTCAAAGTAGATCGTTCCAGCTCAATTTACAGAGATTTCGTATGAAAGTACTGGGTAGGGCTTCCTTTTCCATGCCTTAGTTTTAAAATGGAGTAATATTCTTGGTAAATTTATATTGGAGTAATTGCATGTATGTGCTTTCTTTATTATTACCTGCTAAATTAGTGCCTCACTAATATGCTTAAAGCTATTGTCCATGTGTAAACACCGACTCACGTGGTTGCTATTGCTAACACAAATATCCTCAAGTTGACAAACATCTCTTGATCAATACCATTTCATTGGGGAATTTGCAATGGTTTTCATTTCTTCTACCTTTCCTTGATCTAGGTTTTTTAATTAATGGCATGTTCAACTGTTGATACATTTTGGTGATTTTGTAGAGTACTTTAAGTAATCTGAAGCACTCATTCCAAACTGATATATCATGTACTATTGAGAGTTACCATTTCTAGTTGCATTGTGATTCCAGCCCCTGGTACAACAAATAATAAATTAATTGACCTTCTATTCTTGCAGTTATTTCAAAAGGTAAGATATTCTGTGTAAGCTGTGTAAAATAATTTCATAGGCTTTCTGGCAAAGTCTTAAAAAATGTCAATAAGAATAAAATACCCTGCATTTATGAACATTTTCCAAAGATTTTATGAATTTCCATCTTATGTGCCAATTTTTTTTAATATAAATTAATCATAAGATTAAACTGATCCTATTTTTTTGGCTAATGGATCAATTCATATTTCATATTAAAACCAAACCTGTATTAGAAAGGAAAATCATTACAGCATTCAGTAGTGTAAACCTGACTGAGGTCCTTTCCAAGTTGGATGTAACCTCTTCATTTTAATGTAACGGAATTCCAACCTCATTCCTATTTGATCACCACTTGCTACCTGACTGTCGAAAGTGTTCTTTCCTTGTTCAAATGTGAAGCTAATTCTTGAGACCTGAACTTTTGTTACTGATGGTGAAATTGGCAAACTATATGATCAAATGTGATTGCTGTTGGCTCAATGTTAGTCAACACTTGTGATGATCATGTTGTGGAATATACTGGTGGTGATCTGATGATGAGGCATATATTTGTCAAGCACATGCAATCTAGATACCTTTGTAAAATGGCAATGATATGACACGGATACAGATTTTAAAATCTTAATCAGTGTTGTCAGAATTGGGATAGTTTCATAGATTGGAAAGGGGAGCAATCATACTGGATGGCCAATTGAATCGTAGATTATTTTCTTCAGATCATTACAGAAGAAGTAAAATGTGACATAAATTTTGTAGAAGGAATTTTTTATTTATCCAATATTTTAAACATACCAATCATATAAAATAATAAAAGAATAATCCATTGTCCAGTGTTGTTTCAATGGAATCGAGTTTCCACAACTTAGGGTACAATGGCAAATCACCGTCTTTGCTATGGTGATTTGGTCTGCAAAACATATTCGAGGAGTTTCTAGTGTCTAGCGATTGTTTATTCGTTCTGATCCTGGTGTTGATCAGCCACGTTGACCCCATTAAGATCATCTAGCAAGACTTGGGTTGGGAATCGTAACATTTTGACATCGAATCATTTGATCAAGGACATGAAGCAGATTTGTGTATATCTCAAATTCTTTTGCTATCATTAATTACAGATTTGATATTAGCAACCATTTTGTGTTGTATACCATTCTATGATTTTCAGATTTCTTTATACTTGTCATTGTGCAATATGGAATATACATGATATTACAACATGGATCTCCTTTTTCCTAGCCCCATTATTCAAAATGGTTTTATAATACAGTATGTTTACATTTTAAGCCATCTCCTTCCTAAGGAATCCACACCAAAATTTCTGAACAACTTTTTGAGCCATATTAAGTGATTGTGATTATCTTCAGGTAATTCCTATAATCGAGGAGAAAAGATGGACAGTTTTATATTTGCGGCTGATCCTGGCTTACCGGCAGAGCCCATCTCATCTGAAATAGCCCCAAAAGATGATGGACATACTCCTTGCTACCGCTGCAAAAAGTGTCGCAGGGTTGTTGCATTGCAAGAGAATATAATCACCCACACCCCAGGTGAGGGTAATTCATTATATGAGTGGCAAAAGCGGAAACATTACTATAGAAACAATGATGATTCGGACTTGGAATGTTCATCGATTTTTGTGGAGCCTCTAAAGTGGATGACAGCAGGTATGCAAGTGCAACCCACCATTCTTTTCTTTTGATAATCACCGTCTCTTCCATGCCATGATTTTGTTGTTTTTGTCTTTCATAAATCGCCGCACTTCGGATAGTTGTGTCGATTTGTGGAAGGAGAAGGCAGCTCGAATTATGATCCTTCTACATTTTGTAAAACTAAATCATTTCCTTATAATCATTTGTGATTGCATGCAACGCTCATTTGAGAATTGATGATTGTGAAATGGCAACAAGTAATCACATTCTTTATGGAAACGTGTGCATCCACACTGTCGTGCCCAGGATTCGCTTAAATGCTTACTACTCATGAGCATCTTATTTATGTTGTTTAGTTTACTTATGCATAAATAGGAACTCGGTGCATCCTTCCTCACATTGCATGTGCTGATTTAGGAAAAAAATTTATATGGGTACATATTCATGGAAATCCTATACGTATTTGGATGGATGACACATGTCCATCAAAATGCATTGATGAGATTTCATCAATAGATTTTTAATTGATGATGGAATTTTCACTCTTATCCGTCCAAACACGTACTGATGGGGTTTTCATCAGTAGATAGTGATATGAAAAGTATGTATTTGGTTCGTGTCTTAAATTTACATATTTTTGTCGATTTCAACAGTTGAAGAGGGCGGAATGGAAGGCAAGCTTACATGTATTCATTGCAAATGGAACCTGGGTTACTTCAACTGGTCGGGAATCCAGTGCAGCTGTGGAAGCTGGATCACCCCAGCATTTCAGATCCACAAAAGCCGAGTCGACATCAGCACCTTATAGTATCTATGGCTATGTTGAAGTTACTTGTTACAGTTCCACAGGCAGCAAAAAAAATCTGCAGCCAGGAACTAAATACATCTATAGTATTTCATGATAAAATTTTGGGGGGTGAAAGAAACCAACATAACTGCTATAAGCCTATAATGCATTATACAGTGTTTGTTGGCATAAGTTAAACAGTTTGAAATGAAATAATAATACTATACAGTGGGATGAACCCTGGTGTTCTTAAGCAGTGGGTCTTTCCTTGAGTTTTATAGTGTTTTAAAATCTTTGGTCGTACATACCCTGAAACTTTGGGTCAAATCCATTTTTGGATCACTTTTTTCGGGGTTAATTCGACCTTCTTTCCAATGCATTTCTTAGGACTCTCAGGTATGCCACGTCGCATTCCAGATTATCCGGATGCTTACGCTGGATGGAATGCCCTTAGCAGTTTTGGCTCTTATATATCTGTAGTTGGGATTTGTTGTTTCTTCGTGGTCGTCACAATCACTTCAAGCAGTGGAAAGAACAAAAGATGTGCTCCAAGTCCTTGGGCTGTTGAACAGAATCCAACCACACTAGAATGGATGGTACAAAGTCCTCCAGCTTTTCATACTTTTGGAGAACTTCCAGCTATCAAAGAAACTAAAAAACAATAGAGTGAGTGAGTGACTAAGAACCTAACAGATTGAAGACTGAAAGACGACTATACTTTGTGTCTTTGAATTACTATGAAAATGGAATTTAGACTCAACTTTGTTAGAAGAAGTTCGAATCCGTGGAGTTCGGATATTGATCGGTATTTGTTTGACATGGTTTACGCGTTACTGGTTCCCGGAAGAGTCAATTTATCCATTAGCATCACCCTTGCTGCTGACCATGCCTTTGGACTCGTCTTTTGTTTGTACACAATCAACAGAGGCCTTTTACACATATGTTGCAACGTCTTCAATAGCATGCTCTTACTTCGTCTTTCCTTTTATAAGTCATCAAATTTGGTGCTTTTTTATACCCAGTTGCTATAGAGAACAAAGAAGGAAATATGCTCCGCACCTCTATTTCTTTGGTTTTTGCTTCTTTTTCTTTTTCCTGACTTCGTTCGCCTGGGTAGTTCCAAATGTATGGCACTTTCTATACAACGTGGGACAGAATACTAATTTGCTCATGATCAAGTTACAACCTAAGATCTATGACTATATTATGTTAACAATTCGTATTTTGTTCATTTCATTGGTATGCTCGATCATACCTGTCATTGTGTCTAAACTTCGTCTTTGTTCTAAACTTCGTGTCATGGTTTTTTCCCTTTTCACAGCTGCTCTTACCACACCTCCAGATATCTGGTGCCAAATCGTCGCCTCTTTTCCTATTTTTTTGATCATAGAATTTGCTATCTATGTGGCATTGATTCTGAAAGTTCGTGAAGAGCGCGAGTTCCTTCTACTCGCTGACTGATCCTCCAACCGAGGCGATCGTGCAGAAGAAGGGGTTCGGGGACGAAGAGAGGCAGTTTATTAAACGTTCGTTGGTCAACAACCAACCACAACTCTATATAGTGCTTCACGACTGTTCTGTCTGTAGGGAATAAAAATGTACGAATCAATCATGCCTCAACTGGATAATTTCACTATGCTTCTTATTCTTCTTTCTATTTTGGTTTATAAAATTTTTTGCATTTTTCTATTCTGCTGTGACAAAGAGAATAGGGAAAGCCTCATCTGGCTCCTAAAGCACCTTCCACGATGGCTCACTTTTTCGACAAAGGAGACTCCTTTCCCGAGAGGTTTTCGGAATCGAATTTGTGAGTGTTGGAGACGACTGAAAGCTTTTGTACGCTTCTCCCGTTTTTATTTCGAAGTTTTGGACTCTCAGCGGAAACAGGAAAAGAAAAAAAAGACTAAAAAAAAGAGTGGAAAAGGTTGAGTCGGACTTTTCATTTTAATAATTGCATAAAAAACTTCCCACTATTATACAACATTCAAAAGTGAAGAAATCAGAGTTGCGAAAGGTGTTATAGGAGGAAGGAGCGGAGGATAATAAGGGAGGGTATTTTGGTTGGACTAAACCTCTTTTTGCTTTCATAAATCCCATTTTTTAATTTCAAACTGTCGACTTTTCGGGGCCATCAGTCAAAAGAATCAATAAAAGAAAGCGGACTTTTCTACATAAAAGCGGGGTTCTGGCAGCCTGTCTGGAACGGAATTGGTTGACAAAACAACCAGGGATTGTCGTACTGAAACAAAGCATTATTTTTCCCTCTATTCTGCACGTGCAACGCCTTCTTGAGTCACCTCGATCGCTTAAACCAGATGATTCTCATTAATCATAGGAGAGATTTGTCAATTGACAAGTAAGTTTAGCTTTGACCGACGACTCTCTTCTCTAACGAGT